>APFE031406629.1:24726-46772 GCA_000404065.3 Pinus taeda
GAAATAACCAAGAATATCGAGGACAAGTTCTTGGACTAAACTTAGTAGATGTTCCTTGGATAGAGTGTACTTTAGTGGGGTTTGGAGGTTTTTTTTTTTTGTTAAGACAAAGTTATTGGTACATCTAGCTTTCTGACTATTGGATATATTCTTGGTGTTAGAGTATTTTGGACCTTGCCTAGATTACTCCAATAAATTTTTGGTTCACTATGACTATTTCTAAGTTATAAGTTATTGGTATATGTCACTAGCTAGCATATATGCTATAATATCTCGGACCTTAAATTTAATCCAACAAGTTACTAATCCTCTATGAATCTTGCTAAGTCATAAGTTACTGATATATCTCACTTGTTGTTATATATATGTTAAAACCTTACCTAAGTTTAATCCAACAAGTTATTGAATCAATATGTAAAAAAAAAAGAATATGACAATTATGATGCTAGCCAAAAATTTAACAATTATGTTTTAAATATTAAAATTTTCATTTTCATTTGTTACCATTTCAGTAATTCAAATTCATATTAACATTTTATTCTCCTTCCTTATAGATAATTATATTGTTCATTATTATATTTAGAGTGGTTGTTGTGGATATAATTCACATTGAAATTTTAATATGCATGCTACTCCTCGGGGATGTGGCCTTTCATAATTAAAATGGTTATGAGAAAGGTTAAATGATATTTATTTGTATATTTCATATATTTTTATGAATAATATTTACTAAAATTGCTTTAATAGATAGTTGGAGTATGTTGGAATAAATTTTTTGGTGTACTCGTGTATATTTTGAAGTTTGTATTTGTATGTGTAAAGTAATACCTCTGTATCCACTAATTTTCTACATGCTTGATACGGTGGAATCAAGATTTCATGAGAATTTGAAATCCTCTTAGTTTATGGGGATCTCCTGTGGCCTTAGGGTTTTGTGTGGCTTTTCGACCAAGTTAGGGCATGACCTTCTAGTTTTAAATAGGATTTTTTTGTTTGTCCTCTTCATGTGGTGGACATTAAAGAAAACCTCTAAGTAATGCAACTGAGTTTTTCTTTTTTGAGTTATTTCATAAAAATATCCTTTGGTTTTTCTTGATCCTTGATTTTTCATCTGAGTAACCTTTGAGTTGGATTCTTTATCTTCTTCGATCACAAGCATATTTTCTAGAGTTTCCATAAGGAGGTTCATATTATATTTGGTATCTGTATTAGATTTTGAGGTTTATTAAAATTAGATTTGTTGGTTATGACTGGGATTTTTTGAGATTTTATTTAAATTGATTTGATCCCCTCCAACTCCCCAAAATATACCTAAAGAAACTTGCTCTAATACTAATATGAACCATAAGTTGTCATGGATATTCCACTGGATGGTTTGTTATGACATCTCTAATAAAAATATATTGAAAATCCAAAATATATACTTTCAGGGTTAATTCTCCTTAGACTTTCCATATTTATTAATTTTTTTTTCTTATTCATGCAATATATAATATATGAAAAAATTAAGAATATATAAAAAAATCAATCAAAAACCACAACGCTAACATATGGCATAGGAAACCCTTTTGGGAGAAAAGCCAATTAGAAGGTGAGTTTTTTTTTTAATGGAAATGGGGAAATACAAAGGAATGAGGCCTATGGCTTGTGGTATGCTCTATAAAAAAAACCCTCTCTATCATGCCCTCTCTTTATCCACTCTCATCTATGGTTCTCAATTATGGAACAAAATGCACTAGAATAAAATCAACACACCTTTTCTCCTAGTGGCCTAGTTATAATATAATCCCATAACCAACTAGGAGTTAAATTAGGCCCATTCAATTCTCAATATGAGTTATAACTTGACCTTTCTATATTTTTATTGATATTACCCACACCAATAGCCCATTTTCCATGAGAAATGAGGGCTAACATCACATTCTCTTGAATTATGGTGGTCAATCATGATAGGTAAACTTTCGTGAGGCATACAGTTTTCATCTAAACTATGATTGATGCGATCATTGCATTTTTGGAAAGGTATCAAGTGTTTAATAGTAATAGGGGGTGTGATTCTTAAGTGGCAAAGTTTAATCTAAAAAAAATAAAATTTAAGGCCTAAAATTGGCTTAAGAGGGTTTCCAACCTCAATCCCCCAAACTAGGTCCCGTCTTTAAAATTACTCTTGTAAGATAATTTACTTTATTTTTCCACTCTAAAAGCGTTGATATGGATTAAAAACAACATAATAATCCAATCTAGATTATACCTCCCCATTTTGGGATGTTTTGGTTCCCCAAAATATTTCACTAAATGAGGTGAGAAAATATTTCCTCTATCATTTAACCTTGCCTAGAAGTTATTTTTTCAATCAAATCCAGCAAAGGTCATGTTTCTCTTGTCTTGTAGCTCTAAATATCTTATGCAAAATTATATCCTTTTCCAACTTCGCTTGAACATCTAGTGCTAAATCCTCTATAGAAGGTAATACTTGCTCCTCTTCATGATCCAACATGGAAGTTTCATAGAGTTTCATATTTTCCACATTCATTATTGAGTAAATGCACATGTATGGGGGTAGAATGAGTCTATTAGAATTATCTCCCACATTTTCTAATATATTGAAGGGACCATATCATAGAGACTTGATTTTCTTATTAGGACCCTACAACCTTTCCTTACTCAATTGTAACCATACTTTGTCTCCTACCTTGAATAGCTTCTCCATTTTGTGCTAATCATTCTTGACCATGTACTTTTCTCATGACTTATTTAGTGTCTATTGTACATGCAAATGGATATTCCTAATATTATAATTCACAAATTTATCTACCCTTGAAGTATCCCCTATGAGATCCTCCCTCACTCCTCCTTGCTTCCCATATGCAATATCCAATGATGAAGGTGGAAAATATCTAAAACAAGTTCCAAATGGGGATTTATCAGTAGAAGTGTGGATTCTTCTATTATAAGAGTGTTGTATATATACTAGATTTTCATCCCAAGTATTTGGATGCTTCTAATTGTAACCCCTCAAAATTTGCACCAATGTCCAATTGACTACTTTTGTTTACCTTTTTGTCTATGTATAGAATGTTGTAGACCTCTTCAATTTTGTGTTCATATTCTCCCATAATGTATTCCAAAATTCACTAAGAAATTTTGGATTCCAAAGTGGACCCAACCCTGTCCAAAGAATAATTTTGTTGCTTCTTTTCTCACTGATGATATTTTCACATGGTATTAGAATGTACATATTGTTGAACTTGTTAACTACCACAAATAGGTATCATGTATGTTCTTGGTTGTTGGTAAATATCCCACAATGTTCATGAAAATGATTTCCCAAGGATGATTGTGTATAAGTAAGTGATCATATTGACTATGTTTCCTATTATTAAGCTTACATCCTATTATGAACCTAGATGCATCTTCTTGTATTCTAGGCTAGTACAAATGCCTCACTAAGTTAGCCACTTTATTCCCTGTGCCAAAATGCATTGCAACCTTGAAGGAGTGAGCCTCTCTCATTAGCTATAGCTGCCCACCTCTAGGAACACATAAATTATCCATCCTATAGAGTAAACCATAATGGAGGTGATAGTCAACTTTGTTGTCACCTCTTTCACATGACTCTGGCTCGACAATTGCTAAAATAATTTCTTTAATTCCTCATCCTTTGTATATGCTTCTTTGTATATGTCATGGGTGAAGGGATCCATGTACATTAGAGTTCCCAAAGATGTGATCATTGATGTGGGTGTTATTGAAAGCATGTTAGCCAACTTTCCTGTGTTGCCATTCTTGAACTTTATCACTAAAAGAAAATGATGAAAAGTGCAATCCAGTTGTAATGCCTAGTCTATTGTAACTTACCCTGAGTTTGCAGGTACTGTAAAGACTAGTGATCTATGTGTATTCCTATCTCCTTTCCAATAAGGTAGTGTTTTCACTTTTTGATAGCTTGTACTAGGGAATAAATCTCATTGTAATAGGTAGGGTAGCTGAGAATTTCCCCATGAAAACTTTAGAATTGTAGAAAACAAGATATCCTGCATTGACACTGCTCCCATAAAACACCTAGTTGCATTTGTATCCACTTCAAAGTGTTGTTGTAAGTTCATTAATGCAAGAACTAATTCTTGATTGATTTCTTTATTTAACTCCTTAAGGGATTTTTTTCTAAACTTTCCCCACTGGAAATTTTTTCCATCCAACCCCGCAGACGGAAAAAAAAAAAAGAAAAGAAAAAAAAAGAGCCAACCTTCATTGTTCAAATCAGCCTAACTTTTTCATACGAAATCAGATTTTGAGTACCATTGGAAAGATCTCAACAAGATCTACACAATGAGAAATCCACCATTAGAGTTTGAAATGGCAAATAATGAAATAAATTGTTGAAAAGAAGCAACATCAACTTGAGGCACTAATTCCAAATCAGGTATAAATTCTTTTAATTTTTCCTTTGAGAACTTGTTTCATTAATACAAATTCTTAGTTTTGTGTGTAAATATCATAACTAGAGAGATTGGCTATCTCTCTCCTTTGATAATCTTACATTCCATTGCAGAAGAAGTATTAGTTTTTTGCAGGTTCCAAGAGGAAGAACAAATGACTATAAGAGAATGGTGTCTTTCTAAGAGACCAATTTGTTTCGTAAGAGGATGATCAGCAACAAAGAGGAAATATGTTGATGCAAAATCAGATCCAAACACTTGAAAAACTTTCAGATACTATTTTCTCCATCACATCCATACCTCATAATAAACCATTCATCTCATTTTCCTCCATATTTTCCATTTACATTCACATACACTTTCCATCTCTTTTTTGTCCATTCATAACCCACAAATAAAAGCAAGAGACTTATTCACATGCTTATTGCCCATTGCCATTTCTTTTCTCCATTGCCATCTTCCATTTTCATCTTCCATTTCCTATCATTTTCATTCTGCAAATAAGCTCTGCTTCAATGCAAATTATTGAGTCCATAGTCCTTTGAGTCTAAGTTATTTGTAAAAACACCTTGAGGCTTGCATGCCTTAATGGCAAGTCCTCATGCTGACAAACAATGGGAGTACATTAATGTCCATTGTTCGTTAGATCTTCTAGGTGACTCGACATTGGCAAATTCATTCGTACCTAGCAAGATGTGTTTGGGCATCTTGACTCTCATTGTCATCAATGGTGAGAGCTCTCGTGTTGACTAGTGGCATCCATTAATGGACACTAAGCCAACAATTTCCTACTATGTTCGACATCAGAACATTTTTTCACATAGTAGGAATTGTGCCAATGAATTTTGAAGATATGAAGACTATTATTTTCAGCATTTTGGAGCAGATCTAGCAAGTTTTAGTAGAAGCAATAAAAAGTCATCTTATCTCTTTATCCATGACTCCTCTTGTTCAGCCACTTGAAGAAGAATATGACCAGAATTTTGCAGCCACCACACATACAACTTGTCCATTCCAAAGGGTAAGTTAAGGTACGTCATTTTCTAACTTTTGACCATAGAATTCCATAAAAAGCTAAAATGATAATTGTTGGAAAAACATTTCTCTTCCTCATTTCATAAAATTGCCAATACCATCGAGGGGGGGGAATATATTCATCTTCATATCTTTCCATGTCCATACTCATGAGCCCACATACTTCCAACATATATTAACTATTACATTGTTATTATGAGCATAGAATGGCTTTTCAAAAGAGTGCTTAAAGGACAAATTGGATACAAACAAAATCATGGTTGTCACATAAGAACCAACCATCATGCAATCCAATAAAAATATACTTTGCAAAAAATAATCAAAATATCATTATGCAAAGTTCAAAGATCAAAATAGAATGCAACAACAAAAAAATTGGTTGTAACACAAGAACCAACCATGTTGCAATTCAAATAAAATACTTTGCAGAAATATGAAGTTATCAAATGATATCATGCAAAGTTAAGCCAAAGCTCAAGGATCAAAAGAGTTAATGTACTATATATTGTATGAGGACATGCAATAACTTCAGTTGGGGGGTATGTTGAGTCTTGAAAATGTCATTCATTTCCATTGCACTTTCACTATTATGTCTATTATATCACCTCGATTTCACTACTATGTCACCACATTCATCCCACTTTCATTATCATTGGGCCACATTTATGTTTTTCCAAACTTTATTAATTCTAATCCTTTTAAGTGAATTTGTGGTTAAAAATTAGAAAATAATGTGTATATGCTTATACCTAACAAATGGGTTGAGATTGTTGACATGTGTAGGCTGAAAGGAGGCTTCTAGAAGACCCTTATGTGGCACTCTAAAGCCAAATTCAAATTTGAGTGGAAAGAATCATGGGATCATGAGGATATGTGTCACATCTCCTAATTGTATTGTAACTCTAAGAAGACATGTGTCTTATCAGTTCCTATTTTGATTAGGACTCTAGAGGTAGAGGTAGAGATTCATGGACTCTCATTAATGAGATGGCTTCTCATCTTTTTGTATAAATAGGAGATCTCTCTCCTTCATTTGTTAGTCCTTTTAGCTTGGAATTTGTAGTTCTTCCTTGATGGCTTTTGAAAGCTTTGGAGAGCTTTGTTGTACTTTGTAATTTTGAAGAATTTGAATAAAGCTTTGATGTTCTTAACATGGAAGGAGATGTGAAGTAGATGTCATGGAGCACATTAGAATGTAAGGTAGAGTAGATTTCATTTTGTAATTTTTTATTTTTATTTTTTTTCATTATGTCATTTAATTGATTTCAAGTTTGATAGATTAGATTTTCCATTCATGCAATTTCAATTCATGTAAGTGTGTTCAACCGGTTGATTGTAGATTAGTTTTTCTTTACATGTTTTTGCATCAAATAGTGACATGAGATTTATCTCTCTACTAACTTTGTTTTTTTTTTAGCTTTTCAATTTCAATTATGCTTTGATTTTAGTCTTGTTCATTTGTTTTGTTAAGTTAGTTTAGAAATCAACTCACTCATGTCATTGAAGGTTACCTCCGAAAGCCATAGCGGGACTACTGGCGAGGGATTGAATTATGAATGTATGATTTGATTTTAGTTTTACTTTTCTGCAACTAGATATTAAATTGCTCATATCATTGACAGTTACCTCCAAAAGCCATAGCAGGACTACTGGCGAGGGATCGAATTATGAATGTGTAATTTGATTTTAGTTTTACTTTTCTGCAATTAAATATTAAATTGTTCATATCATTGACGGTTACCTCCGAAAGCCATAGCGGGACTACTAGCGAGGGATCAAATTATGAATGTGTAATTTGATTTTAGTTTTACTTTCCTTGCAATTTTTAATTTCTTTGAGTGCAATAGCTTAACTTTTATTTCCGTATTTAAACAAGCAGCGGAGACAGTGATTTCATGATCAATATTTCATCTTTTGTTTGATTTAAGTAGCTGCATATTTACACTTTTGTTTAAGTACTAATTCCATCAATAACATGTTTTGAGATCTTTTGAAGTACTAAGTTTTGGAAGTTACTATAGGACAAACCTTGTCTTGAAATCTACATCCATACTTGACCATTAAAAGTATTCTTAAAACCTTAGAATATGATTTCCATTTGCATTAAACACTTTAGGAAACCAACAAGAACAAAAACCCCAAAAACAACATAAACTATAAAACAACGAAGTAGGAAAAAGGTTAACTAAGCACATATGGTGCACCACACTTCATCAGTTTACGATACCCAGATTGATAATTTATGTAGAGCAATTTAAGATGTTAAATTGACTAGACAACATATACTTGGATAGATGGGAACCTCTATCACACTAGACAAGATTTCCAGATCAGGCACTGCGTTAGAGAAGATGAGGTCTTTGATATCCTTAAACCATGTCACGAAGAACCTTTTGGAGGGCACTTCGCAGATAAACGGACAAGATACAAAGTCCTTTCAACAGGGTATTATTAGCCAACAATAATTCAAGATGCCAAGAATTTTGTGAAGGGATGTGATAGTTGTCAAAGGATGGGCCAACCACTGCAATCAAATGAGATTTTGTTACAACCCTAAATCGTCTTAGAACCTTTTTAGAAATGGGCTCTAGATTTTGTGGGACCAATTAATCCCTCATCTAGACAGAAATGTTACATCTTGGTCTGCACTGACTATGTCACAAAATTGGTTGAGGAAAAGGCACTAACCAGAGCCACGAAGCAGGTTATCTCAGACTTTTTATTTGAAGATATTTTTGTACGGTTTGGCATACCCAGGGAGATAGTCACAGACCGAGGGCCCGAGTTCACGTCTCATAAGATCCAAGAGTTGGTTGAAAAATATAAAATCCATCATAGAATCACAACACCTTATTATCCACAAGCAAATGGCCAAGTGGAAAGCACTAACAAATTCATTGAGTGGATCCTTACTAAGATTGTGGCTAGTCACCAAAGAAATTGGGCCGATAAACTTCTAGAAGTGTTGTGGGCATATAGGACTACATGGAGGAATACCACTGGATTCTCACCATATGAACTTGTGTATGGTAAGAACCCTTTATTCCCCATTGAATTTGAAATCAAGACACTAAGAACAACAATGCAGGTCAATTTGGATATGGCCACAACACAAAAGCAGAGATTGAACCAACTTAATGAATTGGAGGAGAAATGGTTAGCTGCAATCCAGCAAATAGAGATTACCTAGTGTCAGAGAGCTAAGTGGCATAACAGATTCATCAAGAAGAAGAAGTTCCAGAAAGGAGGTTGGGCTCTCTTATATGACTCAAGATTTAAAGACTTCAAGGGTAAGCTTTGCACTAGATAGCTAGGTCCATATGAGTTAGATGCAATATTTGACAATGGGATTGCAAAATTGGTGACCATTGATAGTGTGAGGACACCATTGCCTGAAAATAGGATCTGTCTTCAATTATATCACAAACCTGCTTCAAGGGATTTCTCAACATTGTCACAAATTCAGATCTACAGATTACAGGAACAGGGGAAATCCCCCCTGTGCTGCAAAAAATTTAATTTTCCCAATAAGTGTAATAGTTGAAAATCAACTACAGTTTGCCTCTGTTACACCGTAAAAAAATATATATATAAAAAAATATAAATAATAATAAAAATCTCGCTTTGAAAACTTTTCCTAGGCGCAGATAGACATTTTTCTTGTAGCAGTTGAAAACCACCTTGTGGCGGCTGTTACAAACTTTGTAACAACATCTGTTATTTCAAAGCATACCTTATGATAAGTGTTGTTACATGATCATTTCTTCTTTATTCTTTGATAGAAATCAAAATAATATATATATTAGTCGTCTTGGTTGTTACACATGTAACAGCCGATGAATGTTAAAAAATAAATGAGATATTTTATTTGAAATAAATAGCAGGCATCACCATGATCCTTGTCATCAGAATTAAATTCGTGCGTCTCGCTACCGGAGTTTGGTTCACGCATCGCGCCGCCCATGACTTCGCCCCATGTCACCCAGGTATGTCATCAAAAGGTAATATTGAATTCGATTTATTTGGTAATTATGGAACCTTAACATGACTTTTGATGACCGAGGACGACAATCATATTTAAGATGAGGGGGAGCGAATCATATTGCAACATGACTATCACATGATTTGTGATTATTCGAAAAATCCTGCAATTAAGGCATGATGACCTGGTAGTTATTGTTACTTAATTCTGATCACACCAAAAAGGGTAAGTGTACCATCAACGAGACCCCCCATGACTCACCATTAATAAGGAAAATTTATTGTGCAGTACAAACCATGAGTGCCAAATCCCAATTCGAAATCCTCAATTGCGCCACCCTGCCACCCTACCATTTACCCCTACTGGAAGCACTGCATCTCCATTCAGAGTGCTCAGAGAAGTGGAAGATAACAGTGCAGGCTGAAACAGCTAGGTTGTGTGTCGACTACCCCGGATCGTCTAAAGAAAAGGAGAAACAGGTGGAACAACACTGAATTTTCATAAGCAATGGGTGGAAAAGAAATACAGCATGAGCCAGGGTCCACAGAAGCCATGGAGGATTGACCAGAAGCATGCCATATTTTCAAGGATGCGGGCTGGTTTGAATTCTTCCGGAGGTTGGCAGGATCAAATGGCAGTGTTTCCATGGAATTTGCAAAGAATTTGGAGAGAAACCAGACAGAGGTCATAGGGTTGAAGCTAGAGGTCACGGAAGAGGTGATTATTAGAGTGACATGATTACCGGTGGAAGGAAAGAGGTGGTTCAACGGGAAGGTCAATGACCCCTCACTGAAAGGGGATTTCCTCCAAGAAGAAGAGTCATTGGTAAAGAAAGGAAAGGGAATTGATAGATTGTCACTCCCCCAGCCATGGGCTGATGTTTACCTCTACCTCATCAAGTACATTACTTGCGAGGGAAGTGAAACAATTGTGTTTAATTACCACTTTCCATTGCCGAACCACCTCTGACATCACTAGTTGATCAATCTTCCTTACTTGTTGCTGGGCAACATTAGGCATATGGTCGCGGCTGTGAAAACAGTGGCACATATCCAGAAACGTGCGTCACCAACCATGGCTTTATCAAACTCATTGTGCTTAACGCCTTGAGCCGCCAGGGCAAGAGTTGGGAAGAATTCATGAGGAAGAGGCCTAGGACCACCCGCAGGAGGCAAACCGAGACGTCTGAGGAAGCTCCATCGGTGATAAAGGAGAAACCCCAACCCTCGATAGTAAGGGTTAGCAAGAGGCCAGTTGATAAACCAATTGGTAATAGGCAGATGAAGCAGAGGATAAGGGTTAGCGGGCACCCAGAGTCCCCATCCATGTCAAGGAAGAAAAAAGAAGCGACAGAGCAGAAGGACGAGGAGAAAGCTCAGCCAGAGAAACCTTCTTCACCTAGTAAGAGCGAAACCCAATCCTTGCTGTCAAGAATTGAAATTATAGAAAAAGAAAATAAAGAGCTAAGGGAATAGTTAGCAGAGGGAAAGGCAGAGTGAAGAGCCCCAAGGCTAGATACTTTGGCTGAGGCTATGGATAGGGCCAGAAAGGGAGATCTTTCGGGCACTGTGTGCGCAACATTTGTTGAGAAGCTGGTGGTAGCAGGATTTAAGGTATGTGTAGCAGACACCACCTTGAGGGAGACCCAAAATAAAATCTGGCAAGCTAATACATAAGAACCCATCGAGGACATTGTTGTTACACAAGAACCAGCAACCGAGACAGCACAATCCACAAAAAGTGATCGGGTAATGGATACACAGGATCCCTTGGCTGACACTATTGTTTCATCAGAACCAGTAGTGGAGGAGGAAGTCAGCCAAGGGAAGGAAGGGGAACCTAACATCTATGAGCCTACAGTCAACACTGTTGTTACACGAGAACCAATAGTGAAGACATAAGCCTACCCGAGGAAAAACGATATACGGAAATATGTGGATAACACTGTTGTTACATAAGAACTAGCAATGGAAATGGAAGCTGACCAGGAAGGTAAAGAAACTGTGATAAAATTCACTAACGAAGTTGTTGTTACACAAGAACCAGCAGCCGAGGTGGAACAATTTCACCCTCAGGATGTTGTTACACCCTCAGCTGATAGTGCATGTGGAAGAACACCGAGTCCTGATGAAGGATGGTGTTCTAAGAAGATGTTGTTGTTGCTAGAGCTACAAAAATGGAAGCAATTGGCATTCTCTCTACAAGGGGGAGTGATCTCACTCAAAGTGCATAAAATAATGATGGATTCCCTCAGAGAAAAATGGCTAAAAGAAGAATGGGAAAGAGAATGGGAAGCATGGAGGCACAAGTAAGCTATAAAAAAGAATATGTTGTTGTTGCTAGAGCTACAAAAATGGAAGCAATTGGCGTTCTCTCTACAAGGGGGAGTGATCTCACTCAAAGTGCATAAAATGGAAGCAATTGGCGTTCTCTCTACAAGGGGGAGTGATCTCACTCTAAGAAGATGTTGTTGTTGCTAGAGCTACAAAAATGGAAGCAATTGGCGTTCTCTCTACAAGGGGGAGTGATCACTCAAAGTGCATAAAATAATGATGGATTCCCTGAGAGAAAAATGGCTAAAAGAAGAATGGGAAAGAGAATGGGAAGCATGGAGGCACAAGGAAGCTATAAAAAAGAAGGATGAATAGTTGTATCATCTAAATCGACAGGTCACAGACCTGATGAATGATAAGACCAAAATTCGTGACCTTTCCCTAAACCTGCTACCATGCAGGCGGTTGTCCCTGTCATACCCAGTGTTCCTTTGGTAACGTTATTATTTATTTCAATTAAGAGAAGTTTTTGAGAATAGGTCCTATTTGGGTTCTTTAACCCATACTTTTTTGGATATTTTTCGCTCCTGCGACTTTGATGACCAGAGCTTGTTGTGCGAGCTCTTTCTGCATGATATCATGTGTGACTATATCAACACGAAGATGGTGGCGAGTGTCTTCTCCTATATGGGAGATTTGTAGTTGTGTTCCTTCCTTTCATTTATGAGGATTGAGTGGCATCTGGCCATGAAATCAGAAAAAGCTAACGAGGAGAGAACAACATTGTAGGTCAGAGTTGAACTAGGGATGGTATATGAACTTAGGTGTGAGTTTAAACTATTCCTGAGCACTCCAGAAATCAGAGAATAGTCCGCCACCTATAGGAAAAGGATCGTGAGGATCTACCTCACCCTGTATGCAAATATGAAAAGTCGAGCACTCGCAAGATGTCTCAAGCGCACTGAGGCCTGTAGCATCGAGTTACAAGAAGGGAATCCTTTCAAGTACAGGAACTTTTTGGCTGTTGTTACATGGGTGCCTGAGTACGCTTGGATTGTGCAGACACTGGGGGCATTCTAGATTGGCCTTAGATTCAAATTTCATTTGATATGGTTGCCAGTAGAGGAGTATCAGTCGGATTAACACCTATGTGCCTACGAAGAGGAATCTTGGCCACGTCACTTGATGGCCATTCAAGGGTTCAGAGCTCTGGGCGAAGACACTACTGGCGCCTACAATTTCACAGACTTGCATTAGGGGTACAGTAGAAGGAGCCAAGACTCTGCATGGGGACATGCAGTTGCTTCAGTCGGGGGGAGATGTTGGGTGTGGTTTTTTTACCTATTTTCTGCAAATTCTTTCCCCAGTTTTGACCTTTCTGTCCTCCAGGCTTATGATTTTACATGACCAATTTCCCTGTTTTCTCACCTTTATAACCTATTCTATTGTTATGTTACTTTGCCATATTTTATTGAGTAATGCAATGATTTATTCCTTTTTTTGTGGCTAAACGGCAGAGTATTGAAGAAGTATTTTGGGAAGCTCTTCTTCTTTTCAGGTGATGGCTCGCGAGAACAAAGCTATGAAGCAGACATTAAAAGCAGATTAACTGTAGAGAATGGTGGAATAGTTCGCTGTTACACATTGGATGTTGTTAAAAGTTTTTGTTACACATCAGATGTTGTTACAGGTTCTGTTACATATTGGATGTCGTTACATGATGTTGTTACACTACGCATTGATACAAGAGTCTGTTGTCACACCAAAAGTCTTGTCGCCAGTGATGTCGTGACATCCCGAACCGCTATTCACTCAAAGTTGTTGTGCCGAAGCTGGAAAATGTGGGTACTATTCCACATAATAGTTGTCAGCAGTAGGGATTGTTTATTTTGGAAGAAACATACCCAAGCGGTTGCAATCCTAACTGATGTATGTTTGTATTTAGAAATAGGTTGTAACTACTTTTATTTTTTATCAGCATGAGAATCGTGAGATTCTCATGACTTATCTGTTTCTAATTTCAGGTTGTAATAACTATAAAGGAACTCGATTTTTCATGTACAAGAACACGACATATAGAAAAGTATTATTACTCTGCTTTTGTAATTTTGAGTTTTTTTTTAATATTAATCAGCACAGTGATGATGTTAATGCTCTTCAGCCGATTTGTTAATTACTTTTGTGTTACTCCTGCGCCCTGCTGAGGAGGAAGGGCCCCCCTCTTTGGCAGGGATTGTAGTCATAGAGGTAGTGTACATTCTAGTTTAGCTAATTGATTTATGGTTTTTCGTTGTTGCAGTACAAATCGTGGATTACATTCGTTGTTGTTTCCATTTATATTATGTTGTTACACTGAGTTAATCAATAGAATGGTAGTAACCAGCTGGAGTAGATATTAGTTCCTGTGTGGCGCACCTTCACTTTGATAGTTGCGAAGCGTGATTTAATTCTGTAGAGTGATTTTTTGTCTACATGCATGGTTTGATTCAGCAATTTGGTTCAGCAACATCTTTTACTATTTTTTGCATTTTCTTATTCTTGGCTAGAGTGTATCGGCATAGACTGTGTGAACTCCTTTGAAACAGCAAGACCTACCCTTAACAATTAAATGTTGCAGATGCAATCAATTAAGATTGATTAAAATATCACTACATCGACCACTAGTGAAGGCTTGGCATGCCACTTAGTTTTGTTGTGGGTGTGGCTCTTGTAGAACTCACACCACTTTCCTGTGTCCTTCTTCATATTCATGTTGATATTTTTTGCTTGTGGCTTTGATGGGTTGTACCATGTCACTCCACCTTGGTTTTGTCCCTTTTTATGTGGTTTGGGGGTGCCTTTTCCCTACTTCAGATTCACGGATCCAAAATCTCATTTCTTCTGTTTAAAATTTTCCTTAATTTTGACAACATATTAGTACGCTATGCTAAGTGAGAAGATGTCCAAGAACTCCATTTATGCCTAGATGTTTTGTGCAGAGAGCCACAATACTTGAGTACTGTATGCCACTCAAAATCCTTGATTCCTGACTTTTTGTGTAGGGTATGAAAAATATTCGTGAACTCTGGCACATCTTGGTCCCTTTCTTACCTTAGTGTGGTCCATTATATGTACCTATTTTCATAGCTCCTGACAGGTTAGTATTTTTCCTTGACAACATCTTGAAAAATAATTCGAAGAGGGTGCAAATGAAAGTAATGAGGGTTCCTCCTTGTCCCTATGCTCATAGTAAGTTTGCCACTAGTCCTTGACATGAGGGGAAACTTTAAGGAGTGAAAAAGTAATGTTTTTCCTATCACAAAAATTATGGACCAAAAAATATCCTTCTAATAGATTTAACCACTTATCTAGAGTGTTTGTGTTTATTTGGCCTTTAAGTATAGGAATGTCAAAATTAACTTGTACCTTAAAGGGGGAGAAACCTCCGAAGTGACTATTGGATGAAGATGCTTCACCCGTTGATACCCACTAAAGGATCTGGGAAAATTTATCCATCATCTCGTTCCTTTTTCTCTCAAGGGCCCCTTCAAGTAACAATTTTATAGGATCTCCTGCTCCCTCGTCTTTCTTTTTTTTCACCATGGGAGTTCGTCAAGGTGAATGATGATAGTCTTAAAATGGTCTAGCTAGTTCAAGTACCAACTCCTTATACCTCGACCTCATTGGGGGCATGCAAAAAAAAACAGAGAAAGAGTGGACAATTCTAATACAACTCATCCAGATTTACGAGGAAATGAAACAAAATATATATTTCAACAAAAACACTGAGATATGTCAAGTCCCACTAGCACAACTGGTTGAGGATGGGCTTCATTAGAAAGGTGACCCAGGATCAAGCCTCAAGGGGGTGGTTGTGCCTTATGTTATGGGGAGTATCCATGCCAAAAAAATCTAGTTAGATAAGGGCTGAAGTGGCCCAGGCTAGGTGTGGTCCCCAGGTGACTTTGATTGCTTAGATGCCATTGGGTTGCAGCTCCTCAAGCCACAGGTCAAGCCTGGAGGATCACATACAACTTGACAAACAAAAAAAAAACAAAAACATTGATATATAGTGAAATGAAACTTCAATTAGTAAATAGCGATGAATGAAAATTATTTACATGCAAAAAGGAAACAAATTAGCTTAGGCAATCATAGCTTATCTCTGAGAAGAGATGTGATGGATACATGTCTTTTGAATTGAGTTAAAATGAGTCTCTCAGGATTGTTATCATGAAGAAATAATGGGAAACCCTAAACATCCAAAAACCTAACCCTAGGAGATGAAGCACCAAAATCGTGTGGGCCCTATTGGGGTCAGTTAGAACATCAACTTCCTAGGGCTGTAACTTTGGAATACGATCTTCGTTTGGAACACATGATAACTTGTTAGAAAGGTTTATCCAAGGACAACAAATTTCAACTATAAACATCAATAAAAGAGTTATATTTTCCCGATTTTCCAGAAAAACATCGTTTAGGGCCTAAAAATGACTCTGGAAGTTTAGGACTCGAAAAGTTGTCAAAATAGGAAATTGCGCTGGAAAATAGGAAACTGAAAGGAAACAGTGTCGGGGGTCCAAGTGTAATAAGCGAGTGGCCACCCGTATCCACTTGGATCATTTAGCTTCTTATATATCACGCATTTCCACTCTATTGAGCTTGGGACAATGTTGTAATATAGATTAACATATGCTCCACAATTCTGGCAACAGTATGGATTGCATTGCATTGTTTGGGAACTTGGTGCTATCAACATCTCAGGAGAAAGAAATGCACCAATTTCAATGGTTGGAATGACACCTGATTTCTTTTGCTTCATCACCTTGAGATAATCCTTGGCTCCTTTTCTTGGTTATGTAAAACCTTGATTACATAGTATTTTGCTTCTCATTAAGAGCTACTACTAGTGGCAATAAGCCTTGTTGGCTAATTGCAACTTCGTCCAAACCCTGAGCATACAAAAGGAGTGCATAAGTATAGTTTCGATAGTTTCTTAAACCTAATTCTTCTAACTTTCATAAAAATAAGTGGACAAGCAATACCTAAAAATCTTTTGCAAATGAATGCAAATGCCATAAACCCTAATTATGAGGATGAAGCAATACAAGCAAGCATAGACGATGTGCCTCATGAATATACAACAATCCTAGCTTTGATGATAAATGAGTTATTATATGGTGATCATTACCTTCGACATGGATATTTGTTAAGACTTTGAAAAGCATAGGGGGACCCAAAATTTAGATATTTAGGCTAAAAATTTTAGATGGTGTTGTAGTGGCTACAACACCATCATTATGGGTATGTTCAACATCATTTTATTTCACATATCACTATTTCTATCCCAAAGATACTTGAGGAGTACAATTGGGTTATTGGGAGAGCTACCTAACATTGTTTCCATCTTCTTAAATTTTTTGGTATACTCCTATACACTCTTCCCTTTTCACTCCCTATTAATGCCATTAGATCCACTAGTCCTCTATATAATTGATAGGGTATAATTAGGACTTATAAGAGTTTTAAAACACTCCCACTAGTTATTAGAGGATCTCCCTCTATGGATTTCCCACTAGTTTAGAGAATGACTCTAATTTTAGACAAATAAATGGATTTTTTTGTTCCTCATCTTTTTGGTTAGCACTAAAATAAACCTCTGATTGTTGTAACTAATGATTTAATTTCAAAGCATCAATCTCACCTTGATATGACATGTTATCCACCTTTGTTTCTATATTCAAGAGGGATTATGAATGGTTTATGATTCTCCAACTTGACTTCTCTTTTTTAGGTTCTTTCTTAAACTCCTTCTCTACTTCTTCTTGATACCTTGAATTTCTCTTTGATCGTATCTTTGAGTTGGAGCCTTTGTCTTCTCTGATTCCGAAATTGTTTGTTGGAGCCACCATAAGGAGGTTCATATTGTGGTTGATATTCATGACTTGCACTTATAGCCTTCAGAATCTCTCCTCTACTAGATCTCGGGGTTATTATAAATAGATTAATTAGCCATGATTTGGATTTTACGACTTCCTACTCAAATTGTTTCTTGGATCCCATGCAACTTCCCACAAATACCCAAAGAAACATGCTCTAATACTAATATGATTTGTAAACCATTGTGGATATTCCATTGGACAAACTAAAGTTATAAACTTGACCTTGTTACTAAAGTTAGAAAATTGACCTTGTTCGAGTTTTCTTAATAGTCTTCATGTCACTATCCTCTTTTCCAAGAGTAATGGGGCTTGATGTGGCATCCTTTCAAATTATGGTGGTTAAACACAATATGTCAACTTCCGGGAGGCATAATTTTTGCATATGAACTTTGATTGATGTCGTTCTTGTAAGCGTAGAATAGTGTCACAATGTCCTACTACACTTTAATGAGAAAGTTTTATCCAGACCTCCCCCCCTGCTCTCTTGAAAACATGTCATTAAGGCCTCAAACCAACAAAGAAAGCTTTTACACCCCTTTTCCCATATTAGACCCCACTAATAAAACTATTCTTATAAGTTGATTCCTTCAATTTTTCCATACAAAAAGCATTGAGATGAATGACAAATTATATAATGATCCAATCTTGATCATTACTATGTTAATGTTCAAACCACTAAATTCAAAATACAATCATACCAACAAACTTCATACAAAGTCTCCAACATTTTCTATAAACACATTATAAATGCATGGTCTTTTAAATTTATAAACTAAAACACAATAGAGAGTTCGTATTTTATTACACAATTGAAGTTATAAATCATCACAAACAACTAAGAATAAAAGGAGTTGTCTTTAGTGCGACTTTTTGGACTTTCCAATGTCGTAATCCGGCTAAAAATTTGAGGTGAAATCTTGATTTGTGTTATTTAAACTCGTTTTTTAACTGCATATTTGGATTCAGCGCACTAAAAAACCCCGAGGACACTTTGATTGTGCGAATTACCCATCAAGATTGTGATTTCAATAAATTGCTGCCGGATTTTAGAGAAATTTGACCAGAAAAACCCACCGCAAAAGCTTCCAAAAAATCGCACTAAAGACAACTACTAACACAATTATTTAACTAATTTAGCCACCTACTTCTAATAGATAGAGAGTTGCGATTTTTTTTTTTTTTTTAAGTGAAAAAACAATTCTAGATGGATCCATCGACCCCACATTCAAAAGCTTGATTTTCATGGACCTAAAAAAATTGAACTAATTCTTTCTCATGATAAAGGGTCAATGACTTCACCCATTGCAAAGGCCAATAACTTGGCCGGAAGAACTTTAACCAACTGGACTGCCCATTGGAAATAATGTTGTTAGGAAGCCTCAAAGATATTGTGTCCCAACGATCTGTATCTTGACCATTCAATAAACATGGAGAATATTTAGGCCGATAGGCCTTTCTTTGAAAGAGACTTTCGTTGTCCTTTTATTTCTGACGCTGACATCTGGCCGAGCATTCAGCGTCAACACTTTTACCGTGCATCTGACCTCTGGTCACAGTTTTTTAAGCCACCAAAACACTCTCCACTTGACATTTGTGCGCACCTTCTAAGCCGAAGGAGAGTCCGTTTGAATGTTTCATGGAGTTTATGGCACTGAACATAAAACTTATGGTGCACTATTGGATTGCATTACAACGCATACAATCTCAGAGACAAACACGTCGGAAAGTCTCTGGAAGCACCAGTCTGTTTCTTTTCAGGATTTACGGTAGAATTGGTTCCTCACACATATTTTTTTAATATGGTTCGGTTTTCTTTCAGATAGCGAATTCTGTGTCGGGAAGGAAGACCGCAAGAACATTCAATGGAAAAGTCTTCCAATTCAAAAGAGACGGCACCTGAATTTGAAAGCAAGGACTTTTAATTCGGTGTTTTGGTGTCTGATTCACTGCTGTAGCAGAGCATGAGGGGTTTGGGTTTTGGGTAATGATTTCAATTCACCACAACCGCCAACAGTAGCAGAAGGAGAAGCAAAAGGAAAAACAGAAAAGAAGGTGAAGGTAGAAGAATGGCGCAGAAAAGGGGTTCGAAGGTTGCAGAGGTGACCGATGATGATGTCGTGGTGCCATTACAGGCCATTCTCTTGGCAAAAAGTTTTACTCAGAAGTTCCGCCCCATAACCATGGAGCGTCCCAAGGTATGAAGATATTCAAAATTGCTTGCATTTGAACAAAATGACACTCGATTGTGTTCGCCAGAGTTAGGATTAAGGCGCAGCTTTTTGAAAATTTCAATTCGATCTTTGTGCTACAAACTAAGCAAATCATGTGTAAAATAACGCACACGTTGTAGTGTCGAACATAACGAGTAGGTGATACAGGGTATTAATATGTATACTTTTTCTCCCAAATAAATAAAAACTAAAAAGTTTTACAGACCAGTCCATACACTGCGTTTAGTTTAAAGAAGAAATTTGTGTGTAAAACCGTCCTATTTTTGAGAGGATCCGGTCAAGGAAGTTGTATTAACACAATTAAAGCTAAAGTACATTTATTTATTTGGTTTTCGTTGGTTAAATAAACTTATATCAAAGTATTGTATATGCATCTGTAATTTTAATATTCCATTCGTTTATTTATTGGGTTGTATTTCAGAGATTTCCCCAATGTTTATTCCCATCACATAGCTTGATTATTCTGAGTTGTCTTTCATACATGGGAATATAAACTTTTAAATGCCAATCATAATATGTAATATTCCATTCGTTTATTTATTGGGTTGTATTTCAGAGATTTCCCCAATGTTTATTCCCATCACATAGCTTGATTATTCTGAGTTGTCTTTCATACATGGGAATATAAACTTTTAAATGCCAATCATAATATGTAAGACTGCAAAGAACCTTCAAGTATAGTCCTTATATTCTGTTCATAATTGGATTGTTAAACAAAATTCTTATTAACACGTTATTCATAACTTAATAGACCAATACAATTGATCCATGTAATTTTTTCAAACAAACAATCGTTAAGTAAGAAATTTTGATGCATGTATATTTTCAAACAAACAGTCGTAGATTGTTATGGCAATGTCATTTGCTAAAATTTGCAAAAATATGGATAATTGATAATATGTTCTTTCAAAACAAAATGTGTTTATTGTATATAATTCTGTAGTACAGAGAACAGAATGCTTTGACAACTATACCACTTTTCCATAACATATTGCAATTGGTGCTTGATACTAGCTTATTTTAGAGGAAGCAAATTTAAAGTGTTTCTCCATCTGCCAAGCAGTAACTTCTGTAATCATCGTTCATTGACAAGTAACTTCTGTAATTATCATTTAGTGACAAGCTATTTTGACCTCCAAATAATGGAAGAGCCTGACCATCTACATCTTCCATTCTTGTTTTAGCAATCTTGCTTCAATGGACTATAAGTAATGAGTTTGTATACCATTATAATTTTGTTTATGGAGCTCATGTTTTCCAAAATTAATCTATTTAATTAAATAAATAAACTTTCTTTTATGTTTTAGGGTTTGAAATGAGCATGTGAGCTTTTCTTATTTAGAGAAAAAAACACAACAACAACAAACTTTTAAGTTTCATCTCCTCGAAAAAGGAAATGTTATATATCTCTTCACATGCAATTTTATTAATCTTGATTAAATCTTAAATTTGTTTACAAGAAATCATGTACCAATTCAACGTATAGGGAAGAGCAGTTTCACTTATATGCTGAAGTGGAAACCAAACAATGCAGTTTTATAAATTAAAATAAATGTTTAAAAATATGTAATTCTTATTATTTAAAATTTAAAATAAATGTTAAAAACTAGTAATTCGATTTAAAATTTAAAATAATATTGCAGGTTACATAGTTTGGTGAATAATTTGTTCATAATTCATTGTTAATTCTAAATTATTGTTTTTAAAAAGTTAAAAAACATATAAATTCTATTTTTAAATTTAACTATTAAAAACATGTTAATTCTTATTTTAAAATAAAAAAAAATGTTAATAAAACTGTATTCTTGTTTTTAACAAATAATATATTGCAGAAGTCACTATTAGATTAAATTTTTGGAATTGAATTTTCTTTAATTTATTATTTATTTTAATGGAAATTTGTTATTTATATTTACGATATATTTCTAAAATGTTACTCTTATTGTAAAATTACATAATACAATATAACATATGTAAACTTCCTATTTTTAAAAATTAAATAAATTCATAATTAAATATGTAAATTCTTATTTTTAAAATTTAAAAATAATATTGCATAATTCATTATTAGATTAAATTTTTGTGTAATTAAATTTTCTTTTAAATTTATCTTTTATTTTTTATTAAGTTATTATATTTATAATTTAACATAATAATCTTTTCAA
>APFE031406629.1:46792-82397 GCA_000404065.3 Pinus taeda
TAGTTTAAATAATAGAAATCAAGACAACTCCAAAAATAACACTTAAAACAATTTTTTTTTAAAACAATTATTTAAACTCATATTTTAAAAATATTATTTTTCATTTTCCAACTATATAACTAAATTTATTTGTATTATATAACATAAGAAATAAGTTTTATGATACTGCATGCTTCTTTTAAAAATATTCCAAGTTTACTAAGGAATTAGGTTCTTCTGAAATATTAACAGTCATTAATTGGCATGATAGAAAATAGAGAGTTGTGATTCCATGAAAATATGAACTTTGCAAGAAGACTTCAAGAGATTGGTGCTCTCTAGTCACATCTCAAATGTAACTTCTTTTGAGCAGCTATTAACAAGGGTTTGTGTCCGCAATATGCACAAAGATGGATACCAAGTTTAGGGAAGGATTCTTTATTTTTCTTAGTCCAAAATGATTGCATGTGAGGTTCAGAATTTGAGGCCATTTGTGGCTACATTTATGAGCTTCAATGTCTACCTCGTTTGAAGTATTTACTTGTCTATTGCATTTATTTAGTTCATATTTGCATTCTCCCTATCCCTCTTTTTCTCTAGGAGAATCAAGGCCCTCATGTTTCTTCCATTTGCCATTTGTTTACAGCTAACATGCCACAATGATACTCTTATTGCTGGAGATTTGGCGGGAAGGAATCTTACAGGACGGTTCAATGGATTAATGAATCTATAAACAAAATTAGACCCTCTTTTTGTTTATACAACCTCTAAGAGTTTTCCAAATGAGAAGTCCTAGAGTAGAACAAATACCAATGACGAATATTAATTGTATATCTAAATATAGGAAACACAACTATTATTAATTTATATCCATATACAGAAAACATGACTAATTTGTAGTTTGGAAATATATTTATTGGTGTGTTTGAAAGTACTGGTTGTTTACAAGTCTTCTACAGGGAAACATGGAACTCTTGTTAGACTTTTCTAGTGAAAATAATTTGTGTATGAATATTGTATCATGAGATAAAATAATTGTAACATTTTAATTAAATTTAAATAGTGGTTTTCAATAGTTATATAATTTAAATAATTATATATAAATTTGTACAAAATCAAAATTTTGTGAACAGTCGCTAATTGTGTGCGAAAAGGTTGAGAGTTTGCCCGAAGAGTTTGTGGAAACCGACTATTACGAGGACCTGAATGCCGTGGACAGGCTGCATCACCCTGTGAGTATTTTGTCTTCTATCGAAGCTACAAATTCGCCTATAAAGTTATTTTCACTAGAATCCAGCAATTTTTTTTTGATAAATCTGACGATAGGATTGAGTGTTTGAAATTTGAATTATGGAATTGACAGTGAAATCAATGTTCTGTTTGTAGACTGGAGATGCGTTCATAAAGGTGGAGTACGATGGCGGGTCGTACTTCCGTTTGGGTTACCAAGAGGAGACTGGATTAATGGAACGGATGGAACGGATCCCTGTACGTAGCAACCCGGCTACCAATGACTGGCTTCCCGCTCCTGGAGATGACCAAATGGTGAGAGCTTAGTCTATTTTGCAATTTGATTTTGTGTTATTAGTGTAAAAATGTGATTTTTTGGTGTTGTTTAGAATGTATAAATAAATAGATTCAGCATATTGAAAAACTAGCATTCTAATTAAAAAAACTAGCACTCTAATTTAATTAAAAAACTAGCACTCTAATTTAAGATTAAATAATGAAATGAAATGGTATTTTAAGGTTCGAGATTAAAAATAGTTTGTGAGACTATTAGTTTTCTTTTTTTGGCTTTTTGCAATTCAATCTTTTTTCAATTCAAATTGATGATGCGCTGGCTCAATCTTCCAACAATCCTCACGCTAAAAAGACAATGCCAAGATACTGATGTTAACATGTTCTCATAACTTTCTATGATGTCTTTGAATGCATCACATTCCAAAATGAAATGTTTTTCAGATTTCATGCTCCAAACGTGCAAAATGTACACATCTGTTATTTCAAGCTTCTTTAGGCCTTTTCCAATGTCCTGTTTCACACTGAAGTTGATGGGAGTTGGTCCTTAACTGAGCAATAATAACCTCTGCCCTCTACTAAATACTAGCTCTAATGAATTTTTTTGTTGTAGTATTTGAAAAATATTTTGGAACCAAAAAAATTAATATCCCTCTCATTTTGGATTTTTAATTGCTTATTCAAATAAATCTATCAAATAATTTGTTTAATGTGATTCTTATAAAATTATGGAATGGTTAATGATGCATCGCAGGTGATTGCTGTTTCGTCGAAGCCAATTCGAAGCGGTTGAAGACAATAGGGATGTGAACAAAAACCATACAGGTTTTGACCGGATTATGTTTTAATATGTCCGATTTGTTTTTCTAACCTTAAGATAGGGGATTGAGCCCTTGCTCTATGGAAATACGGATTTGATATTTTTCTAAGTCTATCTCTCATTGGGTTTGGACTTCAATCCAACAAGCTTTTTCACAATTCCATCACAATCTGGTCAACCATGTAATGTTGAATTAATTTAATTTATCAAATATGTTCATTAAATTTAATTTATAATATAAAATTTATTTATAATATTTAATGTTACATAAATATGTAACCTTAAATGTAAAATAAGATATAAACATTTAACTTGTAATGTTTAATATTAGAAATCAATTATTATATTATTATATATAATCATAATATAAATTTTAAAATAAAAGAGTTTATGAACACTAAAAAAATAGGTATAGTAAATAAATAAATTGGAGGTATGGTAAATAAATAACATTTTTTTTATACAAATGAGTTTTTATGTGATTATCACCAAAAATATGTCTCAAAAATTTGATATGGATCACAAAAGTCTAAATTCTATAATATTAATTCATATTTAAAATATTTTATTCATAAACCACATTGACAACATTAAAATATTTCCTTTATAACATTTATTTTTTATATACGGATATAAAAAAGAATAGGGAAAAGTCCCTATTTCCTTGCACAATTCCAATTGATTGATCTTCTGACCTCATGCAAAATATGTACACTGTGCCTAGTATACAATTAATTTACACTGCCTTGGTTTCTCCACTCTAGTTGAGCAATTTGAATTACATTCATGTTTGGGCTATTTTGGGTTGATTGGTCACTTAAGTGACAAATCTATGAGTTAAACTGATGTCTAACTACACAACTAATCTTCCATTGAATCTATTAATTTTTAGAGGTCAATTAACCGAGTACAACTAAAAATAATTGAACTAGATTACTATAATTTAACAATCAACACATGCATGATTGAACTCCAAGCGCACTAAATTGAATTTTGTGATATAATTGAGTGACAAGAGCCATATTACACTAGTTAACTTCCTCCAAGCCATCCTGCTTACGTGGAATTTCGATTTACTCAATTTGACTAAGGCTAAAGTCAAATTCATGCTTTCTTTCTAAACTTTCTAACACTCCCTCTTAGCAAGCAAGAGATTTTGAACCACCCCTATCAATTTATCCTCACCTGTGAATAATAAATCATCAATGTATAAAACAAGAATAAGAAACTTACCACCTACCACAATGTGATAGAGGTTCACATCTGCTTCACTTTGGTGAAGCACATTTACTGAAATAACTGTCGATTTGAGTGTACCAAGCTCTGGTCACCTATTTGAGACCATACAATTCTTTCTCAAGTCTGCACACATGAGACTCCCGATCATATGTCTCATATCCTTTTGTCTTATGTATGTAAATTTACTCCTCAACAACACCATTGAGAAAGGAAATTTTCACATCCATTTGGTGGATCTTCCATCCCATTTGCGCAACCAATGCAAGAATTTATCCGATGGAGGAATACTTTTCTACTAGGGAAAATGTTTCCTTATAGTCAACTCCCTCTACCTAAGAGAATCCTTTGGCCACAAATTTGGCCTTGTACTTCTCAATGCTCCTCTCTGTTGCATGCTTTACTTTGAAGATCCACCTGGAACCCACCACTAATTTATCCTTCGGTCTTAGGTCCACTTCCCAAACACTCTTATCCATGATGGATTCATATTCTCCCACCATGGCATCAACCCAAACAGGTTGTTCAATTGCTTTCTCAAAAGAGGATGACATTGGCTTTATGAGCTCAGTCATGAGAGCCATGTATCCAATGTACCTCTCAGGTGACCTCCTCTTCCTCCACCAAGATGATGGAACTCCCATATTCTCCCTTGCATCTTGCACAAATCTATCAGTTTCTCTAGTTCTCTTTCTCCCCTCTCTCGATGTCTTTGGTTGAGTGGTTGTCTCCATTCAACCTCTTCTTTTCTCCTCCATTTGTGGCTACTCCACAACTTCCTAAAGCTCATCTTGAGGCTCCACCTTTGGAACTAAAAGTTCCTACTCTGGTGGGATATGCAGCTCCCTTTCAAGAGAGATTCTCATAACTTTCTCCTCATTAAACTTGACATCTCTTGGCACAGCTGCCATCTTGAGCAAAGGCAAATACACCTGGAAATTGTGTGGAGTTTCGATGTATCCTACACAAACTCCCAACTCATTTTAGCCTCAAGTTTCTTCCTTGAATCCTTGAAGACATGAGAATAAATTGAAGCTCCAAAAAGTTTGAAATGAGACACATCATGCTTTCTCTCAAAGAAGGCTTCCTCCAGTGTAATCATACCAAGTATCCTATGACAACTCCAGTTTTTCAAATAAACTGTTGTGTTACATGATTTTTCCCACAAATGCATGGTTGACCTTGGTCATGTAACATAGCTCTTGCAACTCCAACTAAGTTCATGTTCTTCCCCTCAACCACCCCATTCTTTTTTAGGTTATAGAGAGTTGTCATTTCTCTTTGAATTCCTTCTTTGGCACAGAAGTCCTTGAATAATTTAGAAACAAATTCACCT
Source organism: Pinus taeda (assembly GCA_000404065.3). Classification (NCBI taxonomy): domain Eukaryota; kingdom Viridiplantae; phylum Streptophyta; class Pinopsida; order Pinales; family Pinaceae; genus Pinus; species Pinus taeda. The sequence continues at coordinate 51,685 of APFE031406629.1, forward strand.
CCATTTTTTCTCCTAAGAGCCTTCACCTTATTCCCGGTCTCCTCAACTAATTCCTTAAATTCTACAAATTTGGAAAACACCTCATCCTTTTCCCGCATAAAGAAAATCCAACATTTTCTAGAGAAATCATCAACAAAAATTACATAGTACTTATGTTTTGTTGTGGAGGCTTTAGAGAAGGGTCCACAAGCAATAGAGTGGACTCACTCCAAGATTTCATTAGTTTTTCTCTCATGATCCTAGAATGTGGATTTGACATATTTCCCCAAAGTGCACCGTTTGCAGACATCTTGTTTCTCGAGGGATCCTTTAAGGAGACCTGTGGTAATATCCTGCATAATTTTTTAAGGCACCATGATGCAAATGTCCGAATCTCCTCTACCAAAGTTCACTAACATTTCGACTCTGCACTTTGTTTGCCTTAATGCTCAATGCATCGTGGGATTCTACCTCAAGTTTGTATAGGTTCTTGACTCAAACTTATATCTGCTTCAACTTTTCGAAATCTATGTGTCTTAGAAAGGCTTTCCCCTTATTGAAAATTACATCATAGCCCCTATCTTCCAATAATGCCAGAAAGATTATGTTCTTCTTTAGGCTTGGTATAAACATAACACTTTAAGGTGAAGATGGAAGTCTGACCCCCTCTTAAAGGTTACAATTCCAATTCTGGTAGCATTGTACCTCCCTTTGTCCCCAATTTCAATATGCATCTAGATATATTTCTCCTTCATGTCATTGAAAAACTCTCTACACCCTTTCATGTGGAACGAAGCACCTAAATCCAAGTACCACACTGCCCATCACAATGTTGGCCATGCATGCAAACATGGGTAAGATTAACTTGAATTGTGAAGCCAGTGCTTCACTTGCTACTCTACCTGAGTTCTTTTTTCTATAATTTTTGTGTGGACATTTTGTAGCACAATTCCCGTATTCATGGCAATCGAAGCATTTTATATTGCTCAAGGATTTCTTCTTGCCATTATTTTGGTTGGACACTAGTTTTGTTTGAGATTTCTTCCCCTTTCCCTTCTTTCCCTTTCCAACCAAGGAAAAATTCTCTTCATCCTCTGCTTTGGATGAAACTCCATATCTGGTATTTCTCTCGATTTCTTCTTGTACCAAATCAGACCAAAACCTTTCCCAATTCGGTAATTTTTCCCTTCCATTCACAAAGTCTTGGTAGTTGTGCTAGGATTTTGGAAGGCCTAGAAGAGCTAGCTCACCAAGTCAACATATGCAACATTCTCCCCAACCCCTCTAAGTTCATCTCGAACTTGAGTGAACCTTGTTAGGTATTAGACCACAAATTCATTCTTTTGCATCCTTATGTTTTGAGTTTATCTTTCAAGGCCAATTTTATATGGTCACTACTATTTTCGAATAGCTCAGTCGAAGTCTTCCACATAACAAAAGGATTTTCTTTCCCATGGAGATTTGAGACGACATGATCTCTCACTCCCTCCAAAATTTTCTCCTTGACTTGGCTACATATTTCTTCCATTGGGCTAGGTTTTGTGCATCAAATGATTGTGGTTTTGCAATATCAATCTTGATATATTACAAGCCATTTTCATCAAGCATTACCTCCATGTGCTCCTTAAGGAAATTAAATTCGATATTCCTTCAATTTCATACTCGAACCTCAGTCCGTTGAAGGCCATTCTCTCGACTTTGAAGAAAAAATGCTACAATGAAGTTGCAAATTCGAACTTCCTAAGGAACAACTTCATAATACTAGTTCTAATGTGATTCCATCTATGATACCATGTAGAAATTTTGTGATACTATTGCAATCTCTTACAAAATTAAACTAAAATCAAGAGACACAATTCTACTCCATTGATCTGCGAAAAGGAATTAATAATTTATAACGACATGCACATACATGCATCAATCAAAATCACAAGAACACAGAGGTTTCTATGGGAACCCAATCAGGAAAAACCCCTCAATCCTTTTTTCATTAATCTGTTGAATAAAGAAACTATTAAAATTGCATGCTCTAGCTCTTAGCACCACCTGTAAAAGAATAACTATTCACACTATTGAATGAGCAACTCTGGCCAACACTTAGCCTATTTGTACTGCCTCCAGTCTCTTATTTCCTTGCGCAAATGTGAGCTAATTGGGATCCTAAAGAATAGGGAAAAGTCCCTATTTCCTTACGCAAATCCCAAGGATTGATCTTCTGAGCTCATGCAAAATATGTACAATCTCCCTAGTATACAATTAATTTTACAATGCCTTGGTTTCTCTACTCCAACTGAGCAATTCAAATTCCATGCATGTCTCGCCTATTTTGGGTTGATTTATGAGTTAAATGACAGATCTATGAGTTAACTGACAAATCTATGAGTTAAATGAATTTCTAACTGCACAATTGATCATCCACTAACTCTATTAATTGTTAGAGGTCAGTTAACTGAGTACGACTGAAAAATATTGAACTAGCTTGGTATAATTTAGCAATCAACACATGCATGATTGAACTCCAAGCCCACATGCATGATTGAACTCCAAGCCCACATTGGTATCAAGTGATGGTACTTGATACCAATGTGCTTGGACCTGTCATGAAATACTGGATTTTTAGAGAGTTTGATACAACTCTGATTATCACAATAAATCACAGTAGGATCCATCTCTTGATTGAAAAGACCAACAATAATTTTCCTCATCCAAATGGCCTCGCATGCTGCTTGAATAACATCCTTATACCCAACCTCTATTGAGTTAAGTGCTAGAGATCTTTGTTTCTTACTATACTAGGAAATAGTTGCAAACCCAACATTAAATATAGTTCCTAAAGTGCTCTTTCTTTCTGATGGATTCCCTGCCCAACCTGCATCAGTGAAGCCTTGAAGGTTCACACCATCTCTCCTCCTGTACCATAACCCAAAATTTTTTGCACCTCTGACATATCTAAGCACATGTTTTGTTGCTTTCCAGTGAATCTTGCTAGGCTTCACCATAAATTGACTAAGTTAATTAATTAAAAAACATATGTCGGGCCTTGTGTTAACCAGATACATTAAGGACCCCATAAGATGTTTGTAGATGGTAGCATCTACCACCTCTCCTAAAGTAGCATCCTCCTTCCTCCAGTTTGTAGCTAGAGGAGTGTCCATAGGCTTGTAGTCCTGCAATATGGAATCTTTGAAGTATTTCAGAAGTATACTTCCCCTCACCCACAAGAAACTCTCCATCTACTTGCCACACCTCCAAACCAAGGAAGCGGTGCATCAAGCCCCATGGTGTAGGTGTCCCATGTGCCTATGCTAGATCTTCCCAACATTTGGACTTTGAACATTTTTTACCTTTTTACTTGGTACAACACATGCATCCACCACTAGCTTATAGAGTTTTTTCATTCTAACTCCAATTTGTTTCACACATCCACTAGCAAGATGCTTCAAAAAATATTTTCCCTTATTGAACACCACATCATAACCTTTTTCCTCCAATACAACTACATAAATCAATTTTTTCTTTAGTCTAGGCACATACATAACATTTTTTAGGTGAATATGGGAGCTTGAATCCCTCTTAAAGGTGGCAATTCTGTTGGGTTGTGTTATATTCTTTCCACAACTAGCTCCCCTAGTTAACTAGGCGATTAGAGGGGGGCGATTAGCTCCCCTCTATGGGGTTCGGGGCAACACCCCGGGGAATTTGTTTTTGGACCCTATATTAGGTGGGCGAACCTACCTTTGGTTTTGTGCATGGTTTTTACACATGGTTTTGGGCGCGATGGTTTTCGATCCATCGTATTGGATGCTTCGACATGTATATATATGTATTGTAACATTGAAAGGAACATAATGAAAAATCAAGCTGGTAGTCTCGGTTTTGGGGTCCAGGGGAAAAATTTTATGTATATGTGTTTTATGTGTTATGCTCTCGCATTATTTATTTTCTATTTTTAGAATTCGTATGCAGGTAATTTCTATACAGGGTTAAAACCTACAAATACCAATCCCTTTGGTAATATACCTCCCATCATCTCCAAGTTCTGTGTAATTAGAGATTCTTCTCCTCTAGGCTGCTGAAGAAATCCTTGCATCAAGTGATATGAAATGAGGCTCTAGAGTCTAGGTACTATACACTATCCATTACAATGTTTTCCATGCATGCAATAAGGGTTGAATGCAATTTGAATTGTGATGTGAGAGCATCACCTCCTACTCCTCCTAAAGTCTTCTTAATGTATTTCTTGTGCGGACCTTCGTTGCATAGTTTCCATACTCATGACAATGAATTTTTTTATTTTTCTAAGCTCTTTCTTCTTTCCATTGTCTTGGATGGATTTTGCCTTGCTTTTGAACTTCTTTCCCTTAGCTTTCTTTCCCTTACCTTTCAAGGAAAAATTTTCTTCCTCCTCTTTCACCAAATCAGACCAAAGTTCTGATGGTGGCGCATTTTCTCTAGCTCCTCCAAGTTCATCTCTGACTTGAGTGAATCTGGAGATGTATTGAACAACGATCTCATTTTTCTGCATTCAGATGTCTCTAAGCTTGTCTCACAATGCCAATTTCTTGGCATCATTGCTGCTTTCGAATAAGTCTGTGAGGGTATTCCACATAGAAAAAGTTGTCTCCTTGCCATGTAAATTCAAAACTATATGGTCTCTTACATCCTCTAGGATAATCCTCATGGATTTTACAATATATTTTTTCCACTGGGCCAACTTCTATGCATCTGATGTTGCTAGTTTTGTAATATCAGTTTTTGTATATTTTAAAACTCCATTGTCACCCAATACAACCTCTATCCTATCCTTCCAAGATATGAAATTCAAGATTCCTTCCAAGGCATACTAAAGTCTCAATTTGTTGAAAGACATTTTTCTCACAATAAAGAAAAACTGCTTCACAAACTCTACAATTCAAAATTTCTAAGAGAAAATATCAAGAAGCTAGTTTTTATGTTGTTTTTAGAGATCTGATACCATGTAGAAATGGAAATAAATTTTCCAGTATTGATGATTTTGAACTGAAAAAAGAGACACAAATTTCTTCTACAATTATGCGAAAAGGAAAACACATGATAGAAACACATGCAATAACATGCAACCATCAAAACACAAGGAACACAATGATTTTATAAGAGAACCCAACTGGGAAAACCCCCTTCGCTTATTTGCATTAATTCATATGAGAATATGGATCATGATGTAGGAGCATGAGGCTTGAAGACAAAAGACTTTGAATTTTATTTCAAAATACAAAAAAAAATTTACAAGCAAAGGAGTGGGATCCTTTAGTTGCTACTTTACAAAGCTTTTTATATAGGATTTGAGCTAGAATTCAAGGATTTTAATTATCTTGTAATTAATTCAAGTATTTAGGCTTAGTTGAGATTTTGGAGGAGAATATCATGCAGATTAGATATTATATAGGATTAGGTAGATTCGATCCATTGATTTAGGATCTGATTGTTGTATGAGCAAGTATTTATGTAAGTTTTGAATTAGTAGAATGGGATTTTGGCTGAGGAGGATTGGAATGTAAAATTTGGAATCTCTTTGTATCTCTGTGAGTACTGTGCATGAATGGTCGAATCCCGGAGGTTTTAGTTTCCTTCGAAATATTTCTGAGTTTTGTTGTTTTCCAGTTTGAGTCTTTAGAATTAGATTTTGTATAATCTGGTGTTGTTGCATCTAAACCTTCACTCATTGTGCATTGAAATAACTTGGATGTATTTCAAAATCACAGAGTTAGTTAGCGATATCCTGAATCTGACAGATGAGAAATAAACTTGGCGAAAGTGCTAAGTTTGGTGGAACAAGGAAACCTAACAAATTCGCGAGAAACCCAGAAGAAGATCAGAATTGTCTAATCGGAGAGATCCAACAGATCTAATGGTCATCACGTGCCAACAAGCAGAGACGTTAATTCCAAAATCGGACGCGATAATTTATAAAACTGAGTTAATAGCTCAGTTAATTGGGACCATCTGCTTGAAGGGGTCAGATTTGATGGTGATCGCGTCGGAAGATGCACGTGAGTTAATTTAAATTTCGAACACGATACGGTTATGAACTGGGGTTTTAATTCCTTTTGGTTCTGTGGAAAACTTCCATATACCGGGTAAATTAAATAAGTCTGTTATTTTAGCATAATAACTAAATTTTGAGGTTGATGACTGACACTCCAAAGAAAACCCGAGAAGAAGTTCCACCCGAACTTGAAGAAGTAGTTTCTAGTTTTGAACGATTATCCTTAACACCTGCAACCAACCCACCAGATCAATTACAATGTCTTGCGTCAATCCTGAAACACACCCTACACTGCAATTCTAATCTCTTGCTCACTGACTTGCTCTGACCAACACTTCGCCAAAATATGCCTCAAACTTCCTCCTATTTCCTTGCACAATCCTGGAGGAAATTAGATCCTAAATAATAGGAAAATTCCCTATTTCCTTGCACAATTGCTAGAGGAATTAACTACTTGCTCCAATACAAAACCTATACACTCAACTAGTATACAATTGATAATTACGATGTGCCTTTTACTCCACCCTAACTAGGCAATTCAAATTCCATGCATGACAAGGGCTATTTTTATATGATTGACTAGGTAAATGAGAGATCAATTAGTTAACAATAATTACAACTACCCAAGTGACCTTCTACTAATTCTATTTATTGACTAGAGCTCATATCACTAAATTCAAATAAAATAACCCAACTAGATTGCTAAATCTTAGCAATCTACTCATGCACAATTCTATTTCTATCTCGTAATCTTGAATTTACAGATTTAACTAGAAGACAAAGCCATGTCACTTTAGCTAACTGAAATCGAAGTCATCCTAGTGATGTGGAAAATCGAATTCTCCATTTGACTAAGGCACTATTCAAATGAAGCCTTTTCTTGCTACGATTTTAACAAGCTATAGTTTGGTTGTTTTCTATTTTGGAGTTTTTTGGGGTATATTTTTAGTCAAATTTGTTCGAAATTTAAAATACATTTTAAATTAACAAAAAAAAAAATGAAAATTATTTCACTAAATTCCTGACGAAAAAATTTAAAACCTAAAATAATTAGAAAATAATGTTTTTACCATTCAAAATCAGCAAATATTCATGATAAACATGCTACCAAATTGCAAATAAGAAAAAAATTAAAACCTAAGTTATAATTCTTTTGGTGGTTTCGAAGTGTTTTCTTGGTGGTTTATGGTTTTCTAGGTTTTTTTTTTTGTTTTCTAAGGTTGTTTTTGTGTTTTTCTAAGTGGTTTTTAAGGGTTTTTTGTGGTTTTGTATGGTACTTGTTTTTTTTTTCAAATTAATTTCTTAATTTTGCAAGAAAAATTAAAAAGATAGGAAACCTACCTTGAGTTGAGCTTCTAGGAGTTTGGTGGGGATGTTGGTGAGGATGGTTGGGTTTCTCCATGCTCTAATTACTCGATCAAGATCCAATACCTCGATTGAGCTCTTAGTTATCCTGCAGTCTGTGTAAAAATGACGCATGCAGACCGTGACCACATGTTTTAATAGAAAATAAGGGCTCAATCGATCCTTAAGGCTCAATTGTGCCCTAAGGATCAATCAATCTCTAAAGCTCAATCGAGCCTTAATCCTTGATCGAGTGCTTAAAAATGGCTCGATCGAGCACTCAAATTTCTCAAGCGATCCCTCCTTTTCTCACCTAAATGTGCCCTCTCTTGCCAAAAAGTGTAACCCAACTCAATTCTATCACCCTCAAATGTTATGGTTCTAGACATTTTTATTGGCCCTTGGTGACTATAATGTTTTGTTAGGGCTTAAGGCATGGTTTTCCTTTCCTAACCATAGGGCTTCTAGATCCATATCTAGTGCTCAAAAGTGGCTCAAAGCCTCCTAATGGCACCCATATCTCTACTTATAGGCCAAGAATACCCTCAAGAGGTCCTATGTGGTTGTTTAAAATGTACTTTATTCAACCAAAACGCCTAGGTGTTTACTTTAGGACGTAGAGCCAAGGTTTCCTCTCTTGGTAGTGCCTAGGGCCATAAGATCCATTCCCAGTCCTAAAATCCTCCCAATTCACCCTGATCCCTATTCTAAGGCCAAGGATCACTTTTATGATCATGAGTGGTGGTTTCAACTGCATGCATCTTATGCCACGTTTTTGGCTTTAAACACTTAAAATATTCATTTAATGCCAAAGAATTGGTTTTCTTCCCTTAATCACATTGAGGGTCCTTAAACCCATCCCCATTAATAAAAATATCTTAAATATCCACATACAAAATCTAAGAATACCCACAAAAGGACATGTGGTAGTTTTAGGTGTTCTTTATGTCTTTGGATGTTGAATTTTTTTTGTGTAAATATGAATAAGGTAAAATTTCCCTCCCTCATTCCAATAAGTCAGCCGGTAGCACATTAGTATTGCTAAATGCAATATTAAACTAATACATGACCCTAAAGGGAGTATAAGTGGAGACACTTGCAACCTAACCAATGAGTAATTGATAAGAAAAAGCATAGTACTCAAAGAGATGGATAGAGACATGATGGAAGGGTTTGTTTCTTAACGAAAAAGATACATAGTCTTAAGAAGAAGAAAAATAGTTCTAAAAAATAAAGAGTAAATTATGCGTATTTTAATACCTTAAAATAACACTCTTTCAATTTATCATTGATTGTATATTTATTTATTTAATTATTTCATTAAAAAAATTCTCCTCCAAAAACCTCTACCCCTTAATTCTATCAAATTATCATTATGTAATCAAGCATTAATTGCATAATCAGATAACACTGCAACACAGTCTAATTATTAAGTTTATACACTTAGTTATATGCATATCTACAATACTTCAATAAACATAAGCTTATTAATAGGCGCAAACATAATTGTATGGTCACATCATACTACAATAAACTCTTATTGTTAAATTTTGTACACTTAGTTATGTATATATCTACAACACTTCAATAAACATAAACTTATTATTAGTAAGTCTATATTATTAATAGGCAAATGTAGCTAGATTATAAGTTTATCTTAAACTTGTTTAAATAAACTATATCTACTTCATTATAAGTAGATATTCTAAAAATCTATATTATTTGAATGAATGTAATACTATACTATAATATTTTATTTTATTATTTTATTTTTATTTTTATTTTTATTAATAATATTAAAATAGTTTAATTCATTACAAATTTGAATGGGTTTAATCATTAAAAATATGTGTTCCATCTTAAAAAGTTATATGTTTAAAACTAGACAAAGGTAAAATTTATACATGTTAATAATATTGACTTTTTTACGAGTATGCATACCTTTTTTTGTGGGTTCTCCGTATAATTATTGATAAGAATGCCTTCGAATTTTAAAGTCTCTTAATATATAGCCCTTTTATGTGTCATCATCGTGTGAATTTTTGTAATAAAATTCACTTTGGATTGTTCAGGTTTCATTTTTAATAATAAATATTCTAAATAAATTATATTGGGAAATTATATATATATATAATGTTAAAAGAGGTTTTATTTTTTTTTTACTTTTTCATTTTTTTTGTTAAATCAAACATTATTTTTTTGACAAAATTTTGGTTTTATGTTGTTTAAAATGAAAATTTGAATGTATAAATGTATTCAACATCTTGAAATACCCTGCATCAATTGGATGATGCATATTTCATAACTCAAATTTGTAAGACCTATCAATCCCTATCGGATATTGAGCAAAATTGACTAGAAATTGTGTTTGGAAAATGGACAAAATCTAAAATATTGAAACTAAGGAAATGTCAAAATGTCTATCTTGGTGTGTTTAGATTTTGGAATTGCAAGGAGACTTTATGATTAAATGACGATGTGATGTACACCTATGTCTGAGTACCCTTGAAAACTCATATCTTAACAAAATTCAAAATCCTAATATGATCTTCAATAATCAAGAAAATAAAGACACTATGTATGACATACACAGAGTCATGCAAATAACTAACTCAAACATATAATTAGTGAAATTACACACAACCCATTAAGTAACATAACATAAATATAAATATAAATATAAAGAATACTGAAAGCAATTATTTTTATAAATGTTTCACCAACCAACTACAACATCAAACGATCCACCCAACATGAGACTTTATTGCACATTCACTCTTTGTAATAGGGCACCCCTAAGTTGAGGCTATGATTTGAAAAGGATGGGTGCCTAGGACAAATCTATCACTCATAGGCAATTAGCTCATAGGATTTCTCTATTCACACAATCACACATCAAACACAGTTGTAAACATTACTCAACTAGTCCAATAATAATCTCAACTTCCACTACTCTTTTTCTTCTAGCCCGCACAATACAAGGAAATGAATCACTTTCTTTATAAAACAAACCCTTAGGCTATTCAATTTCACTCCATCAATCTAGTGCTATTGGTTAGAAAATCTCAATATTAAAAGCTCGAGAGACTCTTAGATCTGGACATGTTCATCAACAAGGCCAATGCATTCATGCACTCATGCATCTTCTCATGTTGGGAAACAACAAGTATTAACACACACCCACTAGCAATGACTCTCAACAATAGAATTCTTCTTCCCTTAGAGAAGCACAAACAACATAAATAAATGGGAATAACAAATGAATGAACCCCAAACACCTCAAAAATGTAAATTTAAATATGCATGCTATCATAATGTCGCATGACCTCTGGAGAAAGCTCAAACAACCACTTTTTCTCCTTAATTCAAATATAGATATAATAAAATATAAATAAAATAATCTAATCTTTCTAACTAAGCCTTCTTAATCATATCTCATTATAACTTTATCCTTATCTATTATAATTTATAATATATTTTATTAATGATGTTAAAAACTAATACATTGTTAAAATCTTTAATATTTTATTATATATGACCTACATTATCAAAATGGAAATTAAAACTAAAAATATTTATATGCGAAGATATGTTGAATTCTCATCTTTCCATTTAATCCTATCCTTGTGTTCATTGAATTGTTTAAATTTTTTATATCTTCATTAATCCTCATCATCCCATCTAATTGAAAGCTGAGGTAATGAGGTCTATTGTTGTAAATATGTCAGTTTGCGGAGGATAATGTATTTTGAATTTTTTAAATTTTTTATATCTTCATTAATCCTCATCATCCCATCTAATTGAAAGCTGAGGTAATGAGGTCTATTGTTGTAAATATGTCAGTTTGCGGAGGATAATGTATTTTGAGGAATAGAGTGATCAATAATGAAAACGATTATCTATTAACAAATAACATAATAAATGAAAAAAATCACCTCCTCCTGTGGCTTTTATCTCCTCAACGGTCTGTTATTGTGGACGTCTGTTGTTTTTTCCTCCAAAATAGAGGCCACGCTTCACTGTTCAAAGATCAGGTATTAATGTGGGATTTATATCCAGCTTTGTGATAATTGAGTGAAAGATGACCACTCATTATATCGCGATACGTAGTTTTCAGTTTATAAACTTATTAATGCGGTGGGGTTGTATAGGTTTATTATGAAATTTAAACTCGTAATAATCTAGTGAGTATATACAATTAACAAGTACATAGGTTGTATATGTTTATAGTTAATTTTAAACCAGTATATAATTTAGTGATTTAGTGATGAACATATACAGTTAATAAGTATATAATGTAGCTATAGATATATAGCTGATTGCATTAATGGACTGTTAAATCTGGTTGCCCTCATCATACTTACCAGCTCATGTAAATTCTTTTAAATTTCAAAATTTAGAGAAAAAAATTGAGAGAGAAAATTAATTTTTCATTATCTCTGTTAAATTAAATATCGAATTGGTGAAAAGCGAGCCTTTAGTTGAAATAAGGGAGGACTTATGTAACTACCAAGAAATTAAACAGCTAAATGAACTGTTAATCAATAAAAACTAAAAACTACCCACAATCAAAATGTATTCACATTGATTAGTTAAAACTCCCAATAATAAATTGCTCCACATAAATGAAAAAATCTACACTTTTACACTGATAACTCAACATAGATGAGAACATGTACACTTTTACATTGACATATCCAGAATGACAATGGAAGTTCAATGGAAAACATGATCAGAAGACAAGGGAAGTTCAAGCTGATGACAGACTTCCAAATATCTTGACTCACATTATGAAGTTTTATAGACATTGGGCCAATAAGTGAGCCAAATGCATGCTCTTACATTGCACTGCAACTTCTTCCCCTTCAAACTTCTCTTCAATAGCCATGTCATGCTTTGTCCATACAGGTCACTAGCAAAAACCACTCCTCCTTTGGCAGTAAAAGGCCCGCTGGCTTTACAGTATCGCTCCCTGAACCAGGCTTTGGGGTCCATCAAAGTGCCCACAGAACGCTTGTAGGTAGCAACCTCCTTTCCATTGACATTATCATACAAAGTCTATTTTAGGGTTCCTTTGTTTCCTTCACCACTTTGTTCAAACTTCCAGCTGTTCATATTCACAGTAGAACTAATTATGGCAGATGGCAGAGGCTTTAAGAATAGGGATCACTTTGGAACGCTTAAGTGAGCCCTTAATGATGAACCACACTTGTTGGTTCTAAACGACTCTTGATAATGATGATGAACGAAACTTGTTCGTTTAAATGTGTTAGCCAAAAAAATTCTTAAATGTGATTTCTAAAAAAAAAACTTTATTTAAATAAATATCTTCTGTTTGATAAAAAAAAACCAATATTATACTATTAATCTCTGGTTCATATTACCAACCAGGGTCTCTTGAATGCAACTGGTGCTGCGTCAGACATGTCTAGTTCATTGGATTGATACTTAAAAATAAATATCAAAAACTTATTGGTAAAAACATCAAATCACTAACTCAAACATCTTTTAATAACTCTTATTTTTTATTTAATTTTAATTTTAATAATTTGAGTGAATAAACATATCATTGCTCCCACACGCGGTCCTTGAGTGCTTCTCCTCTCAACTCTCCAAACTCAATAAATGCTAAAATGATAAAAATAAAATCATCTTAAATTGCCAACTCAATAAATGATAAAATAAAATCATCTTAAATAGAGAGAAATTGTTAGAGATATTATTACATTTTAGCACGGTATTTCCAGAATCAATAAACTGCTTCGAGTCTTCTTCACTTTATTCTGGTTGCTCATTTTATTTTATGTAATTATATTTGTGTTTTTCATCTTTATCATTTATATTGGTGTTAGAGTGAGGTTAAAGTGTTAAGAGACTTTGAAGTAGTAATTTTTGGAGAGCTTTTTAAAGAGAATTGTGGTTGGAATTAGTAGTAACAATTTAAGGATCCAAGTATGTATAAATTATTTGTTTTTTATTGTGAAAAAAATAAATGGAATGGAATTAGTAGTAACTATTTAAGGATCTAAGTTGTTTTTATTGCGAAAAAATTAAATGGGAGTAGATATTTTTTGAAAAGTTTGTTATATTGAAAGATTTTTATTAGTAGATTCTGCACTTGAGATTTTATTTGTAATTTTTTTTTATAAAATAATATTTGGTATAAGTGAAATTATTTTTTTCTTATAAAACAATATTTTGTAAAGGTGAAATTAAAAAAGAATTGGCTTTAAGGAGTAGTTTTGAATAATCACATATAATTGTTCACATAATTTTTTTTTAGAAAGTTTGGGAAATGAAAGGAGGTCATTTTTTTTTGGTCTCAAATCTTGTAACTCATGGTAATACAAAACTAGCTCATTAGGTAGTCTAGCAAGCCTTACAAAAGCTCAAAATAACAAAAGAATGACATAAAAACACTCTATATCATCCAAAATGACTTGGGGGAAGTATATTTCCTAAGGTATTAGCAACAACTTTCTCGAATATAGTTTGGGACATCCTAAAGTCCAATTATCAAGGATTATGGAGGTAAAGATAGTCAAGTTGAGAAAGCTCAGCCAAAGAAACCTTCTTCACCTAGTAAGAGCGAAACCCTATCCTTGCTGTCAAGAATTGAAATTATAGAAAAAGAAAATAAAGAGCTAAGGGAACAGCTAGCAGAGGGAGAGGCGGAGTGAAGAGCCCCAGGGCTAGATACTTTGGCTGAGGCTATGGAGAGGGCCAGAAAGGGAGATATTTCGGGCATTGTGTGCGCAGCCTATGTTGAGAAGCCGGTGGAAGCAGGATTTAAGGTCTGTGTAGCAGACACCACCTCGAAGGAGACCCAAACTAAAATCTGGGAAGCTAATACATAAGAACCCATCGAGGACGTTGTTGTTACACAAGAACCAACAATCGAGACAACACAATCCAGAGAAAGTGATCAGGTAATGGTACACAGGATCCCTTGGCTGACAATGTTGTTTCATCATAACCAGTAATGGAATAGGAAGTCAGCCAAGGGAAGGAAGGGGAACCTAACATCTATGAGCCTACGGTCAACACTGTTGTTACACAAGAACCAATACTGAAGACAGAAGCCTACCCGAGGAAAAACAATATACGGAAATATGTGGATAACACTACTGTCACACAAGAACCAGTAGTGGAAATGGAAGCTGACCAGGAAGATAAAGAAACTGTGATAAAATTCACTAACGAAGTTTTTATTACATAAGAACCAGCAGCCGAGGTGGAACAATTTCACCCTCAGGAGGTTGTTACACCCTCAGCTGATAGTGCATGTGGAAGAACACTGAGTCCTGATGAAGAATGGTGTTCTAAGAAGATGTTGTTGTTGCTAGAGCTGCAAAAATGGAAGCAGTTGGCCCTCTCTCTACAAGGGGTAGTGATCTCACTCAAAGTGCATAAAAGAATGATGGATTTCCTGAGAGAAAAATGGCTAAAAGAAGAATGGGAAAGAGAATGGGAAGCACGGAGGCTCAAGGAAGCTATAAAGAAGAAGGATGAACTGTTGTATCATCTAAATCAATAGGTCACAAACCTGATGAATGATAAGACCAAAATTCGTGACCTTGCCCTAAACCTGCTACCATGCAGGCGGTCGTCCCCGTCATACCCAGTTTTCTTTTGGTAACATTATTATTTATTTCAATTAAGAGAAGTTTTTGAGAATAGGTCCTATTTCGGTTCTTTAACCCGTACTTTTTTGGATATTTTTCGCTCTGTGAATTTGATGACTAGAGCTTGATGTGCGAGCTCTTTCTACATGATATCATGTGTGACTATGTCAGCACGAAGATGGTGGCAAGTGTCTTCTCCTACATGGGAGATTTGTAGTTGTGTGCCTTCCTTTCATTTATGAGGAATCAGATTGAGTGGCATCTAGCCATGAAATCAGCAGAAGCTAACAATGAGAGAACAACATTGTGGGTCAGAGTTGAACTAGGGATGGTAAATGAACTTAGGTGTGAGTTTAAACTATTCCTGAGCACTCCAGAAATTAGAGAACAGTCCGCCACCTATAGGAAAAGGATCGTGAGGATCTGCCTCAACCTGTATGCAAATATAAAAGTCGAGCGCTAGCAAGATGTCTCAAGCGCATTGAGGCCTGTAGCGTCAAGTTACAAGAAGGCGATCCTTTCAAGTG
The DNA here is from genome assembly GCA_000404065.3 of Pinus taeda. NCBI lineage: Eukaryota > Viridiplantae > Streptophyta > Pinopsida > Pinales > Pinaceae > Pinus > Pinus taeda. Next base: position 67,185 of record APFE031406629.1, read on the forward strand.
CAGGAACTTTTTGGCTATTGTTACATGGGTGCCTGAGTACGCTTAGATTGTGCAGACATTGGAGGAATTCTGGATTGGCCTTAGATTCAAATTTCCTTTGATATGGTTGCCAGTAGAGGAGTATCAGCCGAATTAACACCTATGTGCCTACAAAGAGGAATCTTAGCCACGTCAGTTGATGGCCATTCAAGGGTTCAGAGCTCTGGGCGAAGACACTACTGGCGCCTACAATTTCACAGACTTGCATTAGGGGTACAATAGAAGGAGCTAAGACTCTGCATGGGGACATGCAGTTGCTTCAGTCGGGGGGAGATGTTGGGTGTGGGTTTTTACCTATTTTCTGCACATCCTTTCCCCAGTTTTTACCTTTCTGTCCTCCAAGCTTATGATTCTACATGACCAATTTCCCTATTTTCTCACCTTTATAACCTATTCTATTGTTATGTTACTTTACCATATTTTATTGAGTAATGCGATGATTTATTCCTTTTTTGTGGCTAACTGGCAGAGTATTGAAGAAGTATTTTGGGAAGCTCTTCTTCTTTTCAAGTGATGGCTCGCAAGAACAAAGCTATGAAGCAGACATGCAAAGCGGATTAACTACAGAGAATGGTGGAACAGTTCGCTGTTACACATTGGATGTTGTTAAAAGTAGTTGTTACACATCAGATGTTGTTACAGGTTCTATTACATATTGGATGTCGTTACATGATGTTGTTACACTACCCACTGATACAAGAGTCCGTTGTCACACCAAAAGTGTTGTCGCCAGTGATGTCGTGACATCCCGAACCGCTATTCACTCAAAGTTGTTGCACTGAAGCTAGCAAATGTGGGTACTATTCCACATAATAGTTGTCGGCAGTAGGGATTGTTTATTTTGGAAGCAACAGACCCAAGCAGTTGCAATCCTAATTGATGTACGTTTGTATTTAGAAATAGGTTGTAACTACTTTTATTTTTTATCATCATGAGAATCGTGAGATTCTCATGACTAATCTGTTTCTAATTTCAGGTTGTAATAACTATAAAGGAACTCGATTTTTCATGTACAAGAACACAACATATAGAAACGTATTATTACTCTGCTTTTGTAATTTTGAGTTTATTTTTAATATTAATCAACACAGTGATGATGTTATTGCTCTTCAGCGGATATGTTAATTACTTTTGTGTTACTCCTGCGCCCTGCTAAGGAGGAAGGGCCCCCCTCTTTGGCAGGGATTGTAGTGATAGAGGTAGTGTACATTCTAGTTTAGCTAATTGATTTATGGTTTTTCGTTGTTGCTGTACAAATCGTGGATTACATTCGTTGTTGTTTCCATTTATATTATGTTGTTACACTGGGTTAATCAATAAAATGGTAGTAACCACCTGGAGTAGATATTAGTTCCTGTGTGGTGCGCCTTTACTTTGATAGTTGCGAAGCGTGATTTAATTCTGTAAAGTGATTTTTTGTCTACATGCATGGTTTGATTTAACAATTTGGTTCAACACCATCTTTTACTATTTTCTACATTTTCTTATTCTTGGCTGGAGTGTATCGTCATAGACAGTGTGAACTCCTTTGAAACAGCAAGACCTACCCTAGGTTGACAATTAAATGTTGTAGAATCAATCAATTAAGATTGATTAAAATAGCACTACATCGACCACTAGTGAAGGCTTGGCATGCCACTTAGTTTGTTGTGGGTGGGGCTCTTGTAGAACTCACACCACTTTCCTATGTCCTTCTTCATATTCATGTTGATATTCTTTGCTTGTGGCTTTGATGGGTTGTACCATGTCACTCCACCCTGGTTTTATCCCTTTTTATGTAGTTTGGGGGTGCCTTTTCCCTACTTCAGATTCACAGATCCAAAATCTCATTTCTTCTGTTTAAAATTTTCCTCAATTTTGACAACATATTAGCATGCTACGCTAAGTGAGAAGATGTCCAAGAACTCCATTTAAGCCTAGATGTTTTGTGCAGAGAGCCACAATACTTGAGTACCATATGCCACTCAAAATCCTTGATTCCTGACTTTTTGGGTAGGGTATGAAAAATATTCATGAACTCTGGCACGTCTTGGTCCCTTTCTTACCTTAGTGTGGTCCATTATATGTACCTATTTTCATAGCTCCTGACAAGGTAATATTGTTCCTTGACAACATCTTGGAAAATAATTCGAAGAGGGTGCAACTGAAAGTAATGAGGGTTCCTCCTTGTCCCTATGCTCATAGTAAGTTTTCCACTAGTCCTTGACATGAGGGGCAACTTTAAGGAGTGAAAAAGTAATGTTTTCCCTATTAGAAAAATTATGGACCAAAAAATATCCTTATAATAGATTTAACCACTTATCTAGAGTGTTTGTGTTTATTTGGCCTTTAAGTATAGGAATTTCAAAGTTAACTTGTACCTTAAAGGGGGAGAAACCTCCGAAGTGATACCCACTAAAGGATCTGGGAAAATTTATCCATCATCTCGTTCTTTTTTTGCTCAAGGGCCCCTTCGAGTAACAATTTTATAGGATCTCCTGCTCCCTCGTCTTTCTTTTCTTTCACTATGGGAGTTCGTCAAGGTGAATGATGATAATCTTACAATGGTCTAGTTAGTTCAAGTACCAACTCCTTATACCCCGACCTCATTGGGGGCATGCAAAAAAAACAGAGAAAGAGTGGACAGTTCTAATACAACTCATCCAAATTTACGAGGAAATGAAACAAAATATAGATTTCAACAAAGACATTGAGATATGTCAAGTCCCACTAGCACAACTGGTTGATGATGGGCCTCATTAGAAAGGTGACCCAAGATCAAGCCTCAAGGGGGGTGGTTGTGCCTTGTGTTAGGGGGAGTATCCATGCCAAAAAAGCCAGTTAGATAAGCGTTGAAGTGGCCCAGGCTAGGTGTGGTCCCCGAGTGACTTTGATTGCTTAAATGTCATTGGGTTGTGACTCCTCAAGCCACAGGTCAAGCTTGGAGGATCACATACAACTTGACAAACAAACAAAAAACAAAAACACTGATATATAGTGAAATGAAACTTCAATTAATAAATAGCGATGAATGAAAATTATTTACATGCAAAAAGGAAACAAATTAGCTCAAGCAATGGTAGCTTATCTCTGAGAAGAGATGTGATGGATACATGTATTTTGAATTGAGTTAAAATGAGTCTCTCAGGATTTTTATCATGAATAATAATGGGAAACCCTAAACATCCAAAAACCTAACCCTAGGAGATGAAGCACCAAAATCGTGTGGGCCCTGTTGGGTTCAATTAGAACATCAACTTCCTGGGGCTGTAACTTTGGCATACGATCTCCATTTGGAACACATGATAACTTGTTAGAAAGTTTTATCCAAGGACAACAAATTTCAACTATAAACATCAATCAAAGAGTTATATTTTCCCGATTTTCCAGAAAAAAAACGTTGTTTAGGGCCTAAAAATGTCTTTGGTAGTTTAGGACTTGAAAAGTTGTCAAAATAGGAAATTGCGCTGGAAAATAGGAAACTGAAAGGAAACAATGTTGGGGGTCCAAGTGGAATAGGCGAGTGGCCACCAATATCCACTTGGATCATTTACCTTCTTATATGTCACGCATTTCCACTCTATTGAGCTTGGAACAATGTTGTAATATAGATTAACATATGCTCAACAATTCTGGCAACATTATGGATTGCATTGCATTGTTTGGGAACTTGGTGCTATCAACATCTCAGGAGAAAACAATGCACCAATTCCAATGGTTGGAATGACACCTTATTTCTTTTGCTTCATCAACTTGAGATAATCCTTGGCTCCTTTTCTTGGTTGTGTAAAACCTTGATGACATAGTATTTTGCTTCTCATTAAGAGCTACTACTAGTGGCAATAAGCCTTTTTGGCTAATTACAACTTCGTCCAAACCCTGAGCATATAAAAGGAGTGCATAAGTATAGTTTCGATAGTTTCTTAAACCTAATTCTTCTAACTTTCATAAAAATAAGTGGACAAGCAACACCTCAAAATCTTTTGCAAAATGAATGCAAATGCCATAAACCCTAATTATGAGGATGAAGCAATACAAGCAAGCATAGGCGATGTGCCTCATGAATATACAACAATCCTAGCTTTGATGATAAATGAGTTATTATATGGTTTAGATCATTACCTTCGACATGGATATTTGTTAAGACTTTGAAAAGCATAGGGGGACCCAAAATTTAGATATTTAGGCTAAAAATTTTAGATGGCGTTGTAGTGGCTACAACACCATCATTATGGGTATGTTCAACATCATTTTATTTCACATATCACTATGTTTATCCCAAAGATACTTGAGGAGTACAATTGGGTTATTGGGAGAGCTACCTAACATTGTTTCCATCTTCTTAAATTTTTTGGTGTACTCCTATACACTCTTCCCTTTTCACTCCCTATTAATGCCATTAGATCCACTAGTCCTCTATATAATTGATAGGGTATAATTAGGACTTATAAGAGTTTTAAAATACTCCCACTTGTTATTAGAGGATCTCCCTCTATGGCTTTCCCACTAGTTTAGAGCACGACTCTTTAATTTTAGACAAATAAATGGATTTTTTTGTTCTTCATCTATTTGGTTAGCACTAAAATAAACCTATGATTGTTGTAAATAATGATTTAATTTCAAAGCATCAATCTCACCTTGATATGACTTGTTATCCACCTTTGTTTCTATATTCAAGAGAGACTATGAATGGTTTATGATTCTCCAACTTGACTACTCTTTTTTGGGTTCTTTCTTAAACTCCTTCTCTACTTCTTCTTGATACCTTGAATTTCTCTTTGATCCTATCTTTGAGTTGGAGCCTTTGTCTTCTCTGATTCTGAACTTGTTTGTTGGAGCCACCATAAGGAGGTTCATATTGTGGTTGATATTCATGACTTGCACTTCTAGCCTTGAGAATCTCTCCTCTGCTAGATCTCGAGGATATTATAAATAGATTAATTAGCCATGGTTTGGATTTTATGACTTCCTACTCAAATTGTTTCTTGGATCCCATGCAACTTCCCACAAATACCCAAAGAAACATGCTCTAATACTAATATGATTTGTAAACCATTGTTGATATTCCATTGGACAAACTAAAGTTATGAACTTGACCTTGTTACTAAAGTTAGAAAATTGACCTTGTTCGAGTTTTCTTAATAGTCTTCATGTCACTATCCTATTTTCTAGGAGTAATGGGGCTTGATGTGGCATTCTTTCAAATAATGGTGGTTAAAAACAATATGTCAACTTCCTGGAGGCCTAATTTTTGCATATGAACTTTGATTGATGTCTTTCTTGTAAGTGTAGAATAGTGTCACAATGTCCTACACTTTAATGAGAAATTTTTATCCCCCCCCGCCGCCCACCCCTTGAAAACATGTCATTAAGGCCTCAAACCAACAAAGAAAGCTTTTAGACCCCTTTTTCCGTATTAGACCCCACTAATAAAACTACTCTTATAAGTTGATTCCTTCAATTTTTTCATGCAAAAAACATTGAGATGAATGACAAATTATATTATGATCCAATCTTGATCATTACTATGTTAATGTTCAAACCACTAAATTCAAAATACAATCGTACCAACAAACTTCATACACAGTCTTCAACATTTTCTGTAAACACATTATAAATGCATGGTTTTTTAAATTTATAAACTAAAACACAATAGAGAGTTCAGATTTTATTACACAATAATTCCATACACAATTGAAGTTATAAATCATCACAAACAACCAAGAATAAAAGGAGTTGTCTTTAGTGCGACTTTTTGGACTTTCCGGTATTTAGCCACCTACTTCTTATAGCTAGAGAGTTGAGATTTTATTTTTTTTAAGTGCAAAAACAATTCTAGATGAGTCCATTGAACCCACATTCAAGAACTTGATTTGCATAGACCTAAAAAGATTGAACTAATTCTTTCTCATGACAAAGGGCCAATAACTTCACCAAACAAACTTCAACCAACTAAACGGCAAGCCATATTTCCCATGCTATCGGGTTATAAATGAACGATGGGTGTATATGCCCACCGTTCAATTTTACTAAGGCCGAAATCGAACTGTGGGCATATACACCGGCCATTCATTTATGGCCTGATAATATGAGATTTATTTACAACCCAACTAAACTACCCATTGAAAATGCCAATAACTTGGCCGGAAGAACTTTAACCAACTGGACCGCCCATTGGAAATATGGATAAGCCGTTAATGTTGTTAGGAAGCCTCAAAGATATCATGTGTCCCAACGATCCGTATCTTGACCATTCAATAAACATGGAGAATATTTCTAAAATTAAGGGTGAAATGAAAGGAGGTTCCAGAAACCCCGCGAAAGAAAAAGGTCCAAACGTAGCTTCTTCCTGCCGATTCGTATGATGTTTTTGTGAAACCATGGAATCAGGGCGCCCCAAGTATGCGACCACTCCGTAAATGGGTGAACTCTTCCGTACAGGGAACGATAATAATGGATAAGGACGACCGACTCGGCAGGTATCCGCATGGGTTAAACTGTGGGCGATCCAAATAGTTGATACCACATTTTATCCGTGTCGGCCCTAATCATACAATATAAATAACAATTCACAATCTCACTTATCGGCTATCCAAAGACATAGCCAACGAATGCAGAAAATCTCGCATGATATATAGCACAGCACTGGTTTATAGTTTTGTTGAGGGCGTTTGAATTTGTTTCGGAAATTCTGGGATAGAAGAAGAGATCTCCGGATCATGGGGAAAGGTGGGCTAAAAGTGCAGAAGCCGAGCAGGAGCGATGAAGTTTTGGATGCGCAACAGCAATGGCAGATCGCAGAGCAGATTAAATCTCACTTCGAATCTGTGGCTCCCAAGCGCCGCAGGAAGCCCAATCGCAGCGAAGGATCTGATGATCATGAAGATATTGAGGGAGTTGAAGATGATCCGTGTGATGACATCCCTCCAGAGTTCCAGAAATACCAACAACTCAAATCTCACTCTGGGGTAACTACCCTGCTTTTCTCTCTCACACTTAAACTACACATTATGAATTAATTCAATCTCAGATTAGAAGAGAGGCGGCATCTAATTCTGTATGTAAAATCTCTTTTGATTTTGTGAACAGTCGCTAATTGTGTGCGAAAAGGTTGAGAGTTTGCCGGAAGAGTTTGTGGAAACCGACTATTACGAGGACTTGAATGCCGTGGAAAGGCTGCATCACCCTGTGAGTATTTGGTTTTTATATGTTCTTTCTTGCTTGCTATAGTGTGGCCATTAGGTAAATTTAAAGGTCTTGTCTATAGAGGCTATAAATTTGCCTAGAAAGTTATTTTTACTAGAATCCAGCAATTTTTTTTATAAATCTGACTATAGGATTGAGTGTTTGAATCATGGAACTGACAGTGAAATCAATGCTCTGTCTGTAACTGGAGATGCGTTCATAAAGCTGGAGTACGATGGCGGATCGTACTTCCGTTTGGGTTACCAGGAGGAGACTGGATTAATGGAACGGATCCCTGTTCGTAGCAACCCGGCTACCAATGACTGGTTTCCCGCTCCAGGAGATGAACAGGAAATGGTGAGAGTCTTGTCTATCTTGCAACTTGACTTTGTGTTAATGGTGTAAAAAAGTGTTATTTTTAAACCCCTAATATTTAAATTCAAAAAGAGTGAAGGGATTTCTATTTGAATGGTTTATGAGGCACAATATTTGTTAAGGTTTTGCAAATAGAATAGCAAGTTAAGTGGGCTTGATTGTGGAGAAAACTCCACAATTAAGCGTACTTGAGCCAGAAGAAATCTGGAATCGCTGACCTCCCCCGAAATCCTACCTCTTATGGAAATAATCATACATTAAAATCTCAAAAACAATATCTAATATATTATTTTTATTTAAAAAAATATTTAAAACTTGAAATGAGATATTAATATCCACCTACTGATTCAAATAACTCTATTAAATAATTTGTTTAATGTGATTCTTATAAGATTATGGAACGGTTAATGATGCATCGCAGGTGATGGCTGTTTCGTCGAAGCCAATTCGAAGCGGTTGAAGACAATAGGGATGTGAACAAAAACCAGACAGGTTTTGACCGGATTATGTTTTAATATGTACTATTTGTTTTTATATGTACTATTTGTTTTTGTAACCTTAAGATAGGGGATTGAGCCCTTGCTCTATGGAAATACGGATTTGATATTATTCGAAGTCTATGTCTCATTGGGTTTGGATTTCAATCCAACAAGCTTTTTCATCAATTGCATCACAATATGGTCAACCATGTAATGGTGAATTAATTTAATTTATCAAATATGTCCATTAAATTTAATTTATATATAAAATTTATTTACAATATTTTTCTTGTGAGAGGTGTTAATTGAATTTTACATAAATATATGTAAACTTAAATGTAAATATTAATGTTTAATAATTTGAATTTAATTAGTTATTATTATGTATAAACATAATATAAATTTTAAATATAAAAAGGCGTATGAACACAAAAATAAGTATAGTAAATAAATAAATATATAATGGCAAATGTAATTTTCTTTATTTATGAATTACGATTTTCTCTCAGGGGAAAAAAATAAATATTAAAAATAAATTGGAGGTATAGTAAATGAATAAAACCTCTTTTTATACTTACTCGAGAAGTATGGTAAATAAATAAAAATATAAATAAACTAGATTTATGGTAAATAAAAAAAACCCTCTTTTTATATTTAGTCCATAAATCTCTTTATATTTACAAAGACTCAAAAAAGAAGTTTAACATGTAAATATAAATGTAAGCATTTAACATTTACCATGTAATGTTTGAAATTGACATGTATAATAATTAGAAATCAATTTAATTATTATTATGTATAAACACTATAAATTTGAAATATAAAGAGGTGTATGAACATTAAAAAAATAATTATACTAAATAAATAAATATATAAATAAATTGGAGGTATGGTAAATAAATAAAAATATAAATAAACTAGAGTTATGGTAAATAAATAAAACTTCTTTTTATACTTATTCCAAAGGTATGGTAAATAAATAAAAATGATGATGATGGTGGTTAATGTCCGCTGAGACTAAACATTGGTCTATCGGACCTAAAGAAACAAATTATTTATTTTGATTTAAGATTTTATCCCTATGCTCATTGGTCTATCGGACCTAAAGAAACAAATTATTTATTTTGATTTAAGATTTTATCCCTATGCTCAAAAAGCTTGGAGAGAAGCCTCCCGGGCTCACTATAATTTTGACATTGTAAAAGGCTAGAAAGGATAGTATTGTAACAAAGACTGTGGCACTCTAAGAGGAAGTGGTTTTCATCCTCTATGTTCCTATTCTCACATATATGGCAGATCCTTTTCATCCATGGCATTTTAGGAACTGCCCAACGACCTGTTTCACTATGGAGCTCATGAGAATTTGTTCTAATCTTTGCTATAATAATTTTCTTCTTTGAGCTAGTTGAAATAGAGAGATACTTTTGATCTTCTAGGGTGGGGTTGATGACCTTCTTATAATAACTTAATTTTCTTTTAGTCGCTAAATCTTTCTCACACCACATTTTTTATTTGAACTTAGAAGTAGCAATATCTTTAATGTTATGTATGTTTTGCAATGCATCATTCTCGTTGATCTTCCAATAGTTTAACCAGACCCTTGTGTCTTTATGCCACTCTCGATTGAGCCTTAGGTGGTTTTGGCTAGAATTTAAAGCTAGCTTAGGAAGTCTATGATCGTCTATGTTATTGAGTTTGTGCTTGTACAGCAGAAACTTAATCATAGCTAGGCTCTCAATAGGGGAAAAATCTGCTTCTATAAGGAGAATAGGATAGGGTGTATTATTTTTAATTTTCAAGTTATAAGTTATAAAACGCTTCTGGATTTGTTCAATCTTTCTCCATGATTCTCTGGAAATGCTGCAACCCCAAACCTCACAGCCATATAAGGTAACATGAGCGACTAAAGTTTTAAAGAGGAACTTCTTTTTATCCCACATTACGAGGTTTGCTGTTTTACAATTATTTTCAAGACCAAAATAAGCTTTCCACCACCCATTAATCCTTTTCTCAATGCTATGGTTCCAATTGAGCTTGTGATGAATATCAATTCCTTGGTACTTGTAAGAATACACTTCCTGTTGGAGAGGTAAATCCCCTCTATGGATAGAGGCGATCCCTACTAGCCCAGAACGGGTCTAGCAACAATCAAACAATGCTACCACGTAAGTCCCTAATTGCAAATAAAAGGTAGGTGATGAAGACCTACTTGGATTCCAACGCTTTTGTTCGTAGAAGAGACGTCGCCCACGCTCCTTTGCTTTGGCCGGTCAGAGTCCTCCACGATCTCGGTGAATGGACACCTGCACACAAAGAGAACAACAAAAACACAAGCGTGAAATCTAATAAATGCAATTATACATCAGTCAGGAAGGATATAACTCAACATCGATCATTACAAAGACAATGAGAGTGGAACCATAATGATAGTCATCTATAATTAATAATCAACAAAGGAGAATACAACCAGCGTCCTGACGTCAAATTCTCCTTTGGCTGGGTGCTCAGCGACACAAGTCTTGCAAAGCTTGAAGGGATGAGGGACAAGCCTCTCTCTCTTTGGTGACAAGATCTCCTCACTTAGGTTAAGCCTTATGGACACAAAGAAGGCTCTTGCAGCTCTAATCTCTTGATATCTTCCTTTCAGCACCAGTATTACTACCACTACCACTACCACTACTAGCTTGCTCAAGGCATGGAGACAAGCTTTTATAGATGCAAGGGGAAGAGATAAGATCAATCACAACAATCATGGATTTGGCTTCATCACTTGGAAACTTCCATGGAAGGGTGGCAAACTACTTCCCATTCAAGGAGATTCGAAGCCAAACCATCCTCACCTAACATAGATTCAGTTGGTGAATGAGTTGGAGAGAACTTTCGGAAGTTGATTTGTTAAAATATTTGCCCAAATAGGTTGGCGCGGTTGCGACTATGGGACAGAGCGCTAACTAGCGCGCCCTCTTTGGAGGATTTTCCCCATTGGCGCGGGAATAACACAGTGAACCCGCGCTAATGTAAAAAGGGCTATTTTTATGGGCAAGCTGCAGGAGATGTCTTCAGGGTATGTGAAGCTCATATCTAGAGGGGAATGATGCAAGTGGTTTCAGGTCTTGTCACTTCTCACAAGTCCCGGAATGCGTCCTCCAAGGTGCAGGAGAGGGGTAACATGGACGGTGACAAACGGTGACAAATTACTGTGTAACAGATGCCCCCTAAAGCATGAGGCCCGAGAGAGGGGTGAAATGCTTTACAAGAACATGTGTAACTGAAAACACGGCTGCCGGAGAACCTGCGTAAAGAAGTACAACTGATATCTCAAGTACATGATATATGTGGTATGGGCGCAACCATCCGTAACAGAGTATATAAAAATTGGATCCCAGGCATGGACGTAGCCATCCGATGAGGATCAATGAATGGACTCAGGTATGGTCGCAGCCATCCAATAAATGAGTCATGTAATGATTACAATAATCCACAAAATGCAGCCCGGATTTCAATATGCACAATCCGGGGTCTTGCGCTCCAACTCGATCCGAACACAGTACAAGTTCAAGCATGCGAATACAGGAGTCGAAGTCGAACATGCATGAACATCGTCTGATTACCAGTCAATGATGAAAACTGTTAACAGACGCGAGAGGTGCCACCAATAATGACGATGGTCCTTAAGGTACTATAGGTACAATCCACGTCGTGCGAATCAATGAGCCGGTGTCAAACACCCGCAGAATCATTCGATCAGAGGCCAATGATGAAAACCTCTCGTCGAACACGAAGAACCTGCCATTGAGGCATGCAGGCTCCAAGGTACCTGAAGGGAGTCTCTAGGTCATCTTCTTGGATAATGAGTTGAAGTCGATAGGAAGTGATCTTGATCGAAGGTGGGCCATAATGTTTCCCACATCATCGATACGAGACAGAGAAGGACAACATGTTTTGTGTGAGGTATCAAAGGGAGGTTGAGTATTCTGCAGAGGTCAACTTCTCTTGAACATGTCAGCGGCACTACAGCGGATTTGGCAGTATTTGATGTGAAATGATCAGTGGTCATGATGACAAGACGAGGAGAAGATGGATGGTCAAATAGGATAACCCAAACCCATGGAGGCAAATGTGAAACGACATGAGATGTCCCCACCCAGACATGAATGCAGAAAGTGCCATGTTCAAGAGCGACATACTGCCGACGACGACGATTATGATTCCTTTATTCCCCACCATTTCTGGCGAGTACCCCGGTTATTTTTGGATGGCAAGCTTGACGAGGATAGCATATGCTTGAATGGTGTCATTACAACAAAACCCGATGTCATTAAAGTTTTAACGAGTCTGACAAAGGAAAAACTCGGCGTCTTTTCATGTTTAGAGAGTTTGAAAAGACAGCAAAAAGGAAACTCCAGGGGTGTCCTTTTTCGTAAAGTTGTGTTTCTCGAGCCTGAAAAAGTATAAAAATAAGCTCGAAAGAACCGCCCGGCCATTACGACCGAGGAGTACTTTTCATGAGTAGTGACACCGAACCGAAAAAGTAAAAAAGCGATCGATATCACGTCGTTTTGTTACCATTAACGAACTTGAAACGACAAAGGCCCGACGATCTTTTCATTCTTTATACTGTCGGAAAAGAGTTTAAAGACGACCGCCTCTTATTTACGTTTAACGAGTCAAGAGGAACAACTCGGCAATCTTTTCATGTTTAGCGAGTCAGAAAAGAGCTGAAAGATGACTCGACAATGACTTTTTCGTGTATTTACCGAGTCCGAAAAAGTATAAAATACAACTCGTTTCACCATCGAAGCTGCGCAAAAGACCTGTCGCTGCACAAGAAGCAAGCGTAAAATCCATTTTCGACCAAAAATATATTAAAATATTCAAAAATAACCTTTCAAAACAAAAAAATGAGTTTAAAAGTCTATAAATAGGGTGACAATGTAAAAAATAGAATTACTTTTACTTTTTACCTCTTGAAGAGTGAGAGTGGTCTGTTTGGGAAGCAAACTTCAGGCGATGAATACAGCCAATCCGTGCAACCATTCGCGATTTCGTCGGCTCCAGGTAAGAGGCGCTTCCCTTAGCTCCATTTCTATACCATTTTTTATGCATTTTATTCCTGATTGAGCCTCTGCAAGGGGGATTTTGAAATTTAGGGCTTCACCCCATTGGCACGAGTATCCGGCATGGACCCGTGCTAATGGGATAAATTACCTAAGGGGGTCGCGCCATTAGCGCGACTGTTTTAAAAACAGCCACGCTAATCGCGCAACTCAAATTTTTACATAGATTTACCCGTTGCATTTGAATTTTTCTTGGTTCATAAATTCTCCAAGGCTTTAGTAATGATTTATTTGTCCTTGTGGATGCAGGAAACAAGCAAAAATGGTGGTAGAGTGGAAAGAAAGAGAACATGATGCCGTGGATGCCTTGCCCATTGAAGATGAGGGGTGTATGAATGCCTTGAGATACTGTGGCCTCAAAAAATTCTTCCTTACATCATATATGCGATCCCAACCTGAATTGTTACAGTTCATAATTGATGCTTGGGATGTGGACGACCAAGTATTTCGTCTACGGAACCAGACCTTAGAGCTTGACGTGTCCGATGTATATTTCATCAATGGGTTGTCACGGAGAGGGGAAATTCCCATTTTGATTGGCAGTAGACCTTCTGGAGAGAAGGTAGGCGAAGTAAAAGCCCGAGTATGCCCAGAAGCACAATTTGGGAGACAGAGTGCTAAGGTGGCTATCAACACCATCCGGAACTTGACACTCAAGGCGATTTTATTCACCATTACACGTGCAACTGGGGTACAAGTGCCCCATGAGGCGAGCAAGAACCATCTGATACTCACGACAGAATGCCTCAGTCCCACCATCTTTGATTGGGCCACAGCTATGACTACTAATATCAAAAGGCAGCTCACAAATTGTAAGCGTGCAGAGGTGAAACAGTTCGCATATGGCTCGATTGTGGTATCATTCTTCTTGGAGCGAATACCGCTTTTCCAGATCCAGGGGGCCATAGTGGATGGCTCGCTGGGCAGCACTGATGCCCAGAGGAGGAGGGGGCCAGGAGATGTCATGGCGGCCCAAATTTTTCATATGGCTTCGCCGGCAGCTAATCGTGATACAGGATTGGCCTTACGCGGGGACCAGTTTCATGGGGGACCTAGACCTTCCATTACTAGAGGGAGAGGAATGGGAGGAGGAGTTAGGTATGAACTCCTTGTTTTTGATATTTTATGTATTTTCATTTTTTTTCTTTTTTAAATACATGCCTGTTCTGATGATGATTGTATGTATATGCAGATGCTGGCCCAGAGCGACTAGCCGGCCTGTCTCCTACAGTGCGGAGGGGCCAACCTGTAGCTGACCCTCAGGCAGGGGGTACCGTGGGGGAAGAGCTGATACAGAATCTCGAGGGGCTCACCCAAGGGATTCCGGGTTATGCCAGATTGGCGAACGTGCATTTCGCATATCAGAGGCACACAGTGGGGGTACCGACTCGCGTCCATCGCCTACTGAGACGATTGGAGCGCGCGGTGATGTGCTATCATGAGCACCACCGTGATTAGACTCTTAGGCTTTATTTTCTGCATATTTTTTGAGAGACATGTGTCTCAGATGTACGGAGAACACAGACTCTATCCAGACATGTACACTTATTTTTTGAGCGCCTCGGTGCGCCACACGATATATATATATCTATATGCATGATTTTATGGTTTATTGTATTTTATGCTTCTTGTATTATGTTGATTCACATATTATGCAAATGTCTGTCCAATACATAATTAACTAATGCATCGGTTAACGTATTAAGTCGTCTTGGAATATGTTGATAAGTAATGAAATCAAAATCTCTTTCCAATAACTTAACACGTAAATACAACCTTAAAATGTGATGATCTCTGACAGAATAACGTCCGTTGAGCTGGTGGACTACAAGTTGAGAATCCAAGTTTACAACCAATGTGTGAATGCCGAGGTTAATTGCCTCAACCAATAATTCAATCACAACACTATATTCAGCCACATTGTTCGTCGTACAACCCAGACACACCCCTTGAATATCTACTAACTCACCATGAGGATCGTAGATCACCCATGCCGCAGATGACAAGTTGCGAGTACTGCGGGAAGCACCATCAGCGAA
>APFE031406629.1:89347-126366 GCA_000404065.3 Pinus taeda
TGCCTTGGCCGGTCACAATCCTCCACTATCCACGTGAATGGACACCTACACACAAAGAGAACAACACAAACAAAAGCGTGAAATCTAATAAATGCAATTATACATCAGTCAGGAAGGATATAACTCAACATTAACCATTACAAAGACAATGAGAGTGGAACCATAATGATAGTCATCTATTATTAATAATCAACAAAGGAGAATACAACAAGCGTCCTGACGTCAAGTCCTCCTTTGGCTGGGTGCTCCGCTACACAAGTCTTGCAAAGCTTGAAGGGATGAGGGACAAGCCTCTCTCTCTTTGGTGACAACATCTCCTCACTTAGGTTAAGCCTTATGGACACAAAGAAGGCTCTTGCAACTCTAATTTCTTGATAGCTTCCTTTCAACACCAGTATTATTACCACTAGCTTGCTCAAGGCATGGAGACAAGCTTTTATAGATGAAAGAGGAAGGGATAAGATCAATCACAACAATAATGGATTTGGTTTCATCACTTGGAAACTTCCATGGAAGGGTGGCAAACTACTTCCCATTCAAGGAGATTCGAAGCCAAACCATCCTCACTTAACATAGATGCAGTTGGTGAATGAGTTGGAGAGAACTTTCGGAGGTTGATTGGTTAAAAACTTTGCCCAAATAGCTTGGCGCGATTGCGACTCTAGGACAGAGCGCTAACAGTGCACCCCTTTTAGAGGATTTTCCCCATTGGCGCGGGAAGAACACAGTGGCCCCGCGCTAATGTAAAAAGGGCTATTTTTATGGGCAAGTTGCAGGAGATGTCTTCAAGGCATGTGAAGCTCATGTTCAGAGGGAAATGATGCAAGTGGTTTCAAGTCTTGTCACTTCTCACAAGTCCCAGAATGCGTCCTCCAAGGTGCAGGAGAGGGGTAACAGGGACGGTGACAAACGGTGACAAATTACTATGTAACACCTGCTACTCCTCTTCGGGGCTCCCGTAGCAAGGTATAATCCAAGAGGTTGGGTACCTCAAGGATCCTACCCCTCATTGCCTGTAGTCCGTCTGACTACAGCTCGATGTCTCCCCACTTCTTCTCAAGTGGCACCTGAGCACTCATGGCACAATCATCATCCTCCTTGACATCCTTCTCCGCCTCTCTGGCGCTGCCTTGGTCTTAGAAGCCTCTCCTTTACTCTTCTTCCTAGGACACTGGTTCGCAAAATGACCTAGTTCCGCATAATGGAAGCACTTGACCTTGGAGAGGTCCTTCTTCTTTCTTGCAGATGCTAGAGTCACATCCTTTTCTTCCTCCTTCTTGATTTTGACCCCTTTGCCGCTATTCCCTACCTTGGTCACCCGTCTTATCTCTTCTTGATGAAGAGCCGCCCATAGTTCCTCCCAATCTGGAAGGCTCATCCTGCCCAGTATGCTTTGGAAAAATACCTCCCAATCCTCTGAGACTATGTTCAATACCTTACCATCAATTCCTGATCTGACGTGGCCCCTATGGAAGTTAGTTGGTCACGAATCTCCTTCAATCGACTGAGGAAGACATCTATCTGCTCTCCCTTCTGCATCTAGTATGACTACAACATATTTTCAAGTAATATCTTCCTCCACATGGAAGTATGTTGGTACAATTTCTTTAAGGCATACCACATCTCATTTTCCATGTCCTTCTTGGCAATGTGTAGCACCACATGATCCTTGACCCCATCAAGGATGACGCACTTCGCCCTGGCCATTTCCTCCTCGTAACTCTCATTTTTAGCTCGCTCAACTGGGATCGCTACTGTTTTCAAGGTGAAGTCCTTGATGTGATTTATGTCTAGAATTGACAACATCTTAGCCTTCCATACTACGTAGTTGGATGCTCCATCCAACCTATCCTAATCTCTCATTCCATTCACGACCATTATGCTGCTCTTATGTCGACTCCTCCGAGTCTCTTAACTTCCCTCCTAGAAGTCCTCGGTTCAACTCCCTCTGAGTCTCGATTTCCCTTCTAGAAATCCCTCCTCCTTGGTCTTGCCTATTAGATATTGGTCTGACCACAGTATCCTACCAACTTTACTCTGCAAATTATCCCCAGCCTCCTATACCCCAACAACTAAAGGATTGAGCCATTTGGCTCTACGAAATCTTGGCACTGGAAAATTAGCTCCCCTAGCCAATAACGTTAGCCCTCCTGGCCTCTACATGAGCCTGATTCTACCTCCCTTAGACTCTGCGCTGCCTTTCTCTGGCCCAAAATGATGACGCAATCTCTCTCCGTCACTCCTTCCTATGTTGCCTTATACATGGATTAGCTATGTCACTTGTGATAACTAAATCTACTGCTACTACTATGCTAGCTAATGCCTTCAATTATCCTGTGATCTGCAACCACGCTCTAATACCATATTGGAATTTCTAAGTTTAACCCATTAGAAATTATTCTTGCACTATCTGGTTTATTGCATCCTACTTGTTTAATTACTTAACAAGTTATTTACCATGTCAATACCGAAAATAAACACAAGTACAGTATCAACATCTACAGAACATCAACTAAAAGAAAGCAAGCACACAAGTGACACCATTATTTTTGGACCAATGTCCTCGGAAAAACCAAATCCAGGAAAACCGATGCAACTATTCATAGGGTTTTATTATTATGCAGTTTTCATAATACAACTACAGTGCCAGAAATGGCTCACCCAACAGAGAATGCCCTCAAAAGTAGCACCTCTCCTCGGAGATAGATATTCTGGCTAACTAATCACCAGATGAACAATCCCACAACAACAATTACATCTCCCACTGCTCTGCATCACTCTTGCTACCCTCTGCATAACTTCTGGAGCTTCTCAGTCAGCCCTTAGACACTCTACGTCACATGCGCTAGCCTCTCCTCGCTTGATTCAACTCCTAGTTGCCTCTGCGTCAACCTCTCCCAACTTTGCGTTGCCTCTCTGGTACCAACTCTGCCTCTTTGTTATGTATTCACTGCCCCTCGCTGCTGATTACTGATTCTATCTCTCTTAGCAAACCCCGATCTAGAGAATAGAATGACTAATCACTTTGGTGTGTTTTCTAATTGACCCTCAAGCCTCCTCTTATAGTTTTCTCGTTGGTCCATCAACGACTGAGATTAAATATCTAATCAACAACTAAGATTAGATTTGGCTTGATCCATGACTTTTGGAGACTTATAACCTAGTCTTATATTAATACCCATTAATATTTTATTTCTCCTAAGTTTAGACTTAGGAACTCCATTAAAAATATTAATTATTTTAATATCTCCCAAACTAGTTAGAATCTGTCCAAACCTTTTCTGGGTCTTGGAGATCTCATGTGCTTTAACATCTCCACTAATTTTCATGCCTAGAGCACATCGATGCTACCCCAAATCAACACTCCCTCTTAGCGAGGACTGTGCTCTAGTAATACTCCACACTAAGTATCACCCTGATTATCCAGCATCAGTCTCTGTGTTGATGCTAGGCCTCCCTGCCCAACATCCTCTGCGCTGCTGCATCTTGTGCTGCTGCCCATGGCCTTGCCACTGCCACTGCTACAACCATACAGTAGCTCCCTCTGTATCTATGCCGCTGTTGGTTCATATGCCTAGCACTGCATCTGCAGTACATCTCCCTCTCATCATGTTGCATCATGCTACCCATAGCACTGCCACTGCTAACTGTTGCAATGCAACTCAGTCACTGAGATGTAAGTAACTGATCCACCCAACTTCTGACATCCCTGTAGGCCTAGAAACATTCTTGATGTTGAATCTACCTCTGCAGCTACCAAGTGTTCCATCTACTGACCTATGCGCCATTGCAACAACCCCCTGCATCACGCACTACTGCACACCTCTCTGTGCCATCCTGCACTGGAGAAACACTCCTGTACCTCTCGCACTATTGCAGCCTGCTAGCCTCATGCTATCCCGAGACTCCTGCACTATATCACTCTCTTCCGCTTCATCTGCATCCATCTCTACCTGAATTCATCAGTCCATCTACTCCTCTTCAGGACTCCTGTAGCAAGGTATAATCCAAGAGGTGGGGTACCTCAAGGATCTTGCCCCTCATCACATGTAGTCCATCTCACTATAGTTTGATGTCTCCCCACTTCTTCTCAAGTGGCACATGAGCACTCATGGCACAATCATCATCCTCCTCGACTTCTTTCTCTGCCCTCACTAGCGCTGCCTTGGTCTCAAAAGCTTCTCCTTTGCTCTTATTACTAGGACACTAGTTCACAAAATGACCCAGTTCCCCATAATGGAAGCACTTGACCTTAGAGAGGTCCTTCTTCTTTCTCTTCTCCTACTTTCCCATAGATGCTAAAGCTGCATCCTCTTATTCCTCCTTCTTGATTCTAAGCCCTTTGCCACTATTCCCAGCCTTGGTCACTCATCTGATCTCTTCTTGATGAAGAGCTGCCCATAATTCCTCCCAATCTAGAAGACTCATCCTGCCCAGTATGCTCTAGAAAAACACCTCACAATCCTCTAAGATCATGTCCAATGCGGTCCTCACCATCAATTCCTAATCCAGCGTGGCCCCTATAGAAGTTAGCTAGTCACAGATCTCCTTCAATCGACCAAGGAAGACATCTATCTACTCTCCCTTTTGCATCTGGTATGACCGCAACTAATTTTCAAGTAACATCTTCCTCTGCATGGATGTATGTTGGTACAATTTCTTCAGGGCATCCCACATCTCATTTGTTCTGTCCTTCTCTGCAATTTGCAACAACACATGATCCTTGAACCCATTAAGGGTGATGCACTTCGCCCTGGCCATTGACTCCTCGTACTTCTCATTTTCAGCTGGGTCAACTTGAATCGCTATTTTTTTTCAAGGCGAAGCCCTTGATGTGATATCTGTCTAGAATGGACAAGATCCTGGCCTTCCAAACCATTAAGTTGTATGCTCCGTCTAACCTATCTTGATCTCTAAGTCCATTCATGACCATTACATTGCTCTTCTGTCGACTCCTCCGAGTCTCTTAACTTCCCTCCTAGAAGTCCTTGGTTTGACTCCCTCTGAGTCTTGATTTCTGTTTTAGAAATCTCTCCTCCTTAGTATTGCCTTGTTAGGTACTATTTTGACCACAATACCCCACCAACTTCACTCCACAAATTACCCACAACCTCCTATACCCCAGCAATTGAAGGATTGAGCCACTTGGCTCTGTGCAATCCCAGCACCAGAAAATCATCTCCCCTAGCCAGCTATGTCGACCCTTCTAGCCTCTGTGTGGCTTTACGTGAGCCTGATTCTGCCTCCCTTATCATCTATGCTACCTTTCTCTGGCCCCGAATGATGACATAGTCTCTCTGTGTCACTCCTTGCTCTATCGCCTTCTGCACGGATCAACTTTGTCACTCGAGAGAGTTGAATCTGCTGCTACCACTCTACTAGCTAATACCTTCAATTATCCTGAGATCTGCAACCACGCTCGCATACCATGTTGGAATTTCTAAGTTTAACCCTTTAGAAATTCTTCTTGCACTATCTGGTTTATTTCTTCCTACTTGTTTAATTACTTAACAAGGTATTTACCATGTAAATACTGAAAATAAACACAAGTGCAATATCAACATCTACAGATCATCAACTAAAATAAAATAAGCACACAAGTGAAACTGTTATTTTTGGACCAATGTCCCTAGAAAAACCCAATGCGGGAAAACTGGTGCAACTACTCAGAGGGTTTTGTTATTACGCAGTTTTTAGAATACAACTAGGGTGCCAGAAATGGCTCACGCAATAGAGAATTCCCTCCGTAATACAACCTCTCCTCAGAGACAAATATTCTGGTAGATTAATCATCGGATGAACATTCCCACAACAAAAATTGTAGCTCCCACTGCTTTGCGTCACCGTACCTGGCTCATGAGCTGCTAGTCTGTCCCATGAAATCCTAGTAGCACTGCCTCTTGGACTTGTGTCAACCTTGCTAGCCTTTGCGCAACTTCTGGAGCTTTTGAGTCAACCCTTAGACCCATTGGGTCACACACACTAGCCTCTCTTGCCTCTATGCAACTCCTAACTGCCTCTGCATAGCACCCAACTGCCTCTGCATCAACCCTCCTAGCCCTGCATTGTCTCTTTGGTACCAACTCTGCCTCTCTACTATGTATTCTCTGCCCCTCACTGCTGATCACTGATTCTATCTCTCTTAGCAAACCCCGCTCTAAAGAATAGAATGACTGATCACTTTGGTGTGTTCTCCAACTGACCCTCAAGCCTCCTCTTATACTTTTCTCATTGGTCCATCAATGACCGAGATTAAATCTCTAATCAACAGCTAAGATTAGATTTGGCTTGATCCATGAATTTTGGAACCTTATAACCCAATTTTATATTAATACCTATTAATATTTTATTTTTCCTATGTTTAGACTTAGGAACTCCATTAAAAATATTAATTATTTTAATATCTACCAAAGTGGTTAGAATCTTCCCAAACTGTTTCTAGGTCTTGGAGATCTCATGTGCTTTAGCCTCTCCACTAATTTTCATGGCTAGGGCACATCCGATGCTATCCTAAATCAACACTCCCTCTTAGTGAGGACTGTGATATAGTAATACTCTACATTGAGTATCACCCTGATTATTCAGCACCAGTCTCTTTGCTGATGCTAGGCCCCCCTGCCCAACATCTTCTGCACTGCTGCATTCTGTACTGCAGCCCATGGCCCTACCACTACCACTGTTGCATCCATACGATAGCTCCCTCTACATCCATGTTGCTGCTGGTCCATACTCCTAGCATTGCATCCCCCCTCTCATCATGCTGCATCGTGTTTCCCATGGCATTACCACTACTAACTACTACATTGCAACTCTGTTACCGAGAAGTAAGTAACTGATCCACCCAGTTTCTGACATCCTTGTCAGGCTAGAAACACTCCCGATGTTGAAGCTCCTTCTGCTGCTAACAAGTGCTTCCTTTACTGACCTCTTTGCTGCAGCAACAACTCCCTGCATCTCACACCGTTGCACACCTCTATGTGCCATCCTGCACTGGTACAACACTCACATGCCTCTTGCATTGTTGTAGCCTGCTAGCCTCACATTGTCTCGGGAATCCTGCACTGTAGCACTCTCTTCCGCTTCATCCACATCCACCTCTACTTGCATCCACCAGTCATGCTACTCCTCTTCGGGGCTCCTGTAGCAAGGTATAATCCAAGAGATTGGTACCTCAAGTATCCTACCCCTCATAGCCTGTAGTTCATCTCACTACAACTAGATGTCTCCCCACTTCTTCTCAAGTGGCACATGAGCACTCATGGCACAATCGTCACCAATTTTCATGGCTAGAGCACATCCGATGCTACCCCAAATCAGCACTCCCTCTTAGCGAGGACTCTGCTCTAGTAATACTCCACATTGAGTATCACCCTGATTATCTAGCACTGGTCTTTGTGCTGATGCTAGGCTTCCCTGCCCAACATCCTTTGCACTGCTGCATCTTGTAATGTTGCCATGGGCCTGCCACTACCACTGCTGCATCCATACGACAACTCCCTCTGCATCTGTGTTGCTACTGGTCCATACTACTAGCATCTGCACTGCATCCCCCTTTCATCATGTTGCATCATGCTGCCCATAGCATTGACACTACTTACTGCTGCACTGGAACTTAGTTAATGAGAAGTAAGTAATTGATCCACCCAACTTTTGACATCCCTGCTAGGCTAGAAACACTCCCGATGTTGAAGCTCCCTCTGCCACTAACAAGTGCTCCCTCTTCTGACCTCTGTGCTACTGCAACAACTCCCTGCATCTTGTGTCGTTGCACACCTCTATGTGCCATCATGCACTTGTGCAACACTCCTATGCCTCTCGTATTATTGCAGCCTGCTAGCCTTGCGCTATCCCGAGACTCATACATTGTAGCACTCTCTGCCACTTCATCTGCATTCATCTCTACCTGCATTCGCTAGCCCCGATGCTCCTCTTCGAGGCTCCCGTAGCAAAGTATAATCCAAGAGGTTGGGTACCTCAAGGATCCTGCCCCTCATCGTCTGTAGTTTGTCTAACTACAGCTTGATGTCCCCCCACTTCTTCTCAAATGGAACATGAGCACTCATGGCACAATCATCATCCTCCTCGACTTCTTTCTCCACCCTCGCTGGCACTACCTTAGTCTTAGAAGCCTCTCCTTTACTCTTCTTCCTAGGAAATTGGTTCGCAAAATGACTCAGTTCCCCACAATGGAAGCACTTGACCTTGGAGAGGTCCTTCTCCTTTCTCTTCTCCTGCTTTCTAGCAGATGCCAGAGCTGAATCCTCTTCTTCCTCCTTTTTAATTCTAACCCCTTTACCGCTATTCCCCACCTTGGTCACTCATCTGATCTCTTCCTGATGAAGAGCCGCCCACAGTTCCTACCAATCTGGAAGGCTCATCCTACCCAATATGCTCTGGACAAATTCCTCCCAATCCTCTGAGACTACATTCAATGTGGTCCACACCATCAATTCCTAAGCCGACGTGCCCCCATGGAATTTAGCTAGTCATGAATCTCCTTCAATCAATTGAGGAATACATCTATCTACTTTCCCTTCTACATCTGGTATGACCACAACGATTTTCAAGTAACATCTTCCTCTATGCTGGTATAATTTCTTCAGGGTATCCCACATCTCATTTGTTGTGTCCTTCTTAGAAATATGCGACACCACATGATCCTTGACCCCATCAAGGATGAGGAACTCCGCCATGGCCATTGCCTCCTCATACTTCTCATTTTTAGTTGGGTCAATTGGGATCACTATTGTTTTCAAGGTGACGTCCTTGATGCAATATCTATCTAGAATGGATAAGTTCTTGGCCTTCCAAACCATGAAGTTGGATGCTTTGTCCAACCTATCTTGATCTACTAGTCCATTCACGACCATTATGTTGCTCTTCTATCGACTCCTCTAAGTCTCTTAATTTACCTCTTGGAAGTCCTCAGTTTGACTCCCTCTAAGTCTCAATTTCCTTTCTGGAAATCCCTCCTCCTTGGTCTTGCCCTGTTATGTACTGTTCTGACCACAGTACCCCACCAGCTTCGCTCCGCAAATTTCTCACAGCCTCCTATACCCAAAAAACTGAAGGATTGAGCCACTTAGCTCTACGTAATCTAGGCACTGGAAAATAAGCTCCCCTAGCCAACTACGTCAGCCCTCCCAGCCTCTGCGTGGCTCTAGGTGAGCCTAATTTTACCTCCCATAGCCTTTGCGTTGCCTTTCTCTGGCCCAGAATGATGACGCAATCTCTCTGTGTCACTCCTTCCTCTATCGCCTTCTGCACGGATTAGCTATGTCACTCGGGACATCTGAATGTAATGCTACTTCTATGCTATATGATGCCTTCAGTTATCCTGTGATCTGCAATCATGCTCTAATACCATGTTGGAATTTCTAATTTTAACCCATTAGAAATTCTTCCTGCACTATCTGGTTTATTTCTTCCTACTTGTTTAATTACTGAACAAGTTATTTACCATGTAAATTCTGAAAATAAACACAAGTACAGTATCAACATCTACAGATCATCAGCTGAAAGAAAACAAGCACACAAGTAACACCGTTATTTTTTCGCCAATGTCCCCTAAAAAACGCAATGCGGGAAAATCAGTGCAACTATTCAGAGGGTTTTATTATAATGCAGTTTTCATAATACAACTAGGGTTCCAGAAATGGCTCACCCAAAAAAGAATTCCCTCGACAGTAGTACCTCTCCTCAGAGACGGATATTTCGGCTGATTAATCAACGGATGAATGTTAAGAAATTTACGGCAGAGAGATAAATTATTACTGAGATTTAATGAGATTTACAGAGAGGAGTAATAAAATAACCAGCAACAATACACATAAATATTATACACATAATATTTATCCAGGAAAACCCCAAAACTGGGGAAAACCCAACCTAATGAGATCTCAATAGCATTGGTCAAAGCCTTGGCCAATCCGGCCAAGTGAGCCTTCACCGCTCACCTCCAGGCCTACATTACAATGAATTATTCCCAACCTTTTATAGGCTCCATTACATGCAATACCACGAACAATAATACCATGGGTACACTATACCATGTGCCCAAAACCACTACTATTTAATGAGGTCAACCTTGACTCAAACCCCGAGTCAATTTTACCTAACAATTCCCCCCTTAAACTTGACTTGCGGTTCCTTGAAAAAATCCAGCCAAAACCTGCTAAGTGAGACAATCCTGCTCACTCTAGCCCTTACCCCCTTCAAAGTTTTTACTTGGGACTTGTTAACTTGACATCCCCCTATTTCCTAGGTCTAACCCAAACTTTATCGGTAATTACCCAGGGGTACACATGCCTTACTAGGTCTTATAACAGTATGCCCATTTACATGCAAATTAAAAGTTTCTCTCCATTACAATAATTTTTTTTGTTTACCCTTGTTGTTGTCTTTGTATATATGACATCAATTTCCATATAAAAGGAACCTACCTACTAGATTACATGAGTCACCAACTGCTCTAACTGCCAATTATCTAGGCGTTATTTTTAGGTATATGGTTCATCAAATAATTAATCCACGTGCACTTATCCTCCTCATCCACTAAATCTCTCATGACCCAATAGTGTGTAGCTTTGCTTCACAATCTATCTCTTTTGATCCAAATCTGCAAGAAAAACTCAATTATCTCTCTATCTACCAGGCCAATACAAACCCTTGGCAACAAAAAACGTCCTTTTGAAGCCAACTTAGCTCTGATACCAGTTGTTAAGAAATTTATGGCAGAGAGATAAATTATTACTAAGATTTACTGAGATTTACAAAGAGGAATAATAAAATAACTAGCAACAATACACATAAATATTATACACATAACATTTATCCAGGAAAACCCGAAAACCAGGGAAAAACCCAACCTAATGAGATCTCGTTAGCATTGGTCAAAGCCTTGGCCAGTTCGGCCAAGTGAGCCTTCACCGCTCACCTCCAGGCCTACATTACAATGAATTATTCCCAATCTTTTATAGGCTCCATTACATGCAATACCACAGATAATAATACCATGGGTACACTATACCATGTGCCCAAAAGCACTACTATTTAACGAGGTCAAACTTGACTCAAACCCCGAGTCAATTTTACCTAACAATGAACAATCCCACAACAACAATTGTAGATCCCATTACTCTGCGTCACTCTGATAAGGACTGCGTCACCCTACCCAGCTGACCATCTCCCAGTCTGTCCATGAAATCCTCCCAGTGTTGCGTCTTCGCCTTATGTCAGTCTTTCTAGCCTCTGCGCAACTTCTGTCACAAATGTTGGTCTTTCTTGACTTTGCACAACTCTTAGCTGCCTCTGTGTAACACTCAACTGCCTCTGCGTCAAACTCTCCCATCTTTGCGTTGTCTCTCTGGTACCAACTCTGCCTCTCTGCTGGTCATTGATTCTATCTATCTTAACAAACCCTACTCTAGAGAATAGAATGAATGATCACTCTAGTGTGTTTGCCATTGCCTCCTCGTACTTCTCATTTTCAGCTGGGACAACTGGGATCGTTATTGTTTTCAAGGCAAAGTCCTTGATGCAATATTTTTCCAGAATGGACAAGATCCTGGCCTTCCAGACCACGAAGTTGGATGCTCTATCCAACCTATTCTAATCTCTTAGTCCATTCATGGCCATTATGCTGCTCTTCTGCAGTACCTCTCCTCAGAGACAGATATTCCAGCTGATTAGTCACTGGAGGAACAATCCCACAACAACAATTGCAACTCCCACTGCTCTATATCACTCTGATAGGGAGTGCGTCACGCTACCCGTCTCACCAGCTCCCAGTCAGTCCCACAAAATCTTCCCAGAGCCGCCTCTTCGCCCTACGTCAGCCTTGCTAGTCTCTGCGTAGCTTCTGGAGATTTTACGTCAGCCCATAGACCCTTTGCGTCACACACATTGGCCTCTCCTAGCTTTGTGTAGCTCCTAGCTGCCTCTGTGTAGCACCTAGCTACCTCTGCTTCAACCTCCCTCGGATATGCACTGTCTCTATGGTACCAAATCTGCCTCTCTGCTATGTATTCACTGTCCCTCACTGCTGATCACTGATTCTATCTCTCTTAGCAAACCCCGCTCTAGAGAATAGAATGATTGATCACTTTGATGTGTTCTCCAACTGACCCTCAAGCCTCCTCTTATAATTTTCTTGTTGGTCCATCAACGACCGAGATTAAATCTCTAATCAATGGCTAAGATTAGATTTGGCTTGATCCATGACTTTTGGAACCTTCTAACGCAGTTCTATATTAATACCCATCAATATATTATTTTTCCTAAGTTTAGACTTAGGAACTCCATTAAAAATAAAAATTATTTTAATATCTCCCAAATCGGTTAGAATCTGCCCAAACTGTTTATGGGTCTTGGAGATCTCATGTGCTTTAGGATCTCCACCTATTTTCATGGCTAAATCACATCCGTTGCTACCCCAAATCAACACTTCCTCTTAGCGAGGACTGTGCTCTAGTAATACTCCACACTCAGTATCAGCCTGATTATCCAGCACCGGTCTCTGTGCTGATGCTAAGCCTCCCTGCCCAACATCCTTTGCATTGCTGCATCTTGTACTATTGCCCTTGGCCTTGCCACTGCCACTGCGGCATCCGTATGAAAGCTCCCTCTGCATCCGTGCTGCTGTTGGTGCATACTCCCAGCACTGCATCCCCCTCTCATCATGTTGCATCACGCTGACCATAGCACTGCCTGAGTCTGCTAACTGCTGCACTAAAACTCAGTTACTGAGAAGTAAGTAATTGATCCACCCAAATTTTGACATACCTGTTAGGCTAGAAACACTCCCGATGTTGAAGCTCCCTCTACCAGTAACAAACACTCCCTCTACTGACCTCTGTGCTACTGTAATAACTCCCTACATCTCACGCCGTTGCACACCTCTCTGTACCATCCTGCACTGGTGCAACACTCTCGTTCTCTCGCACAATTGTAGCCTGCTAGCCTCATGCTGTGATGGGACTCCTGCACTGTAGCACTCTCTGTGCTTCATCCACATTCATCTCTACCTGCATCAGCTAATCCTGCTACTCCTCTTCGGGGCTCCGGTAGCAAGGTATAATCCAAGAGGTTGGGTACCTCAAGGATCCTGCCCCTCATCGCCTGTAGTTCATCTCACTATAGCTCGATGTCTCCCCACTTCTTCTCAAGTGGCACATGAGCACTCATGGCACAATCTCATGCTCCTCGACTTCTTTCTCTGCCTTCGCTGGCGTTGCCTTAGTCTTAGAAGCCTCTCCTTTACTCTTCTTCCTAAGACACTAGTTCGCAAAATGATCCAGTTCCCCACAATGGAAGCACTTGAGCTTAGAGAGGCCCTTATTCTTTCTCTTCTCTTGATTTCCTGCAGATGCTAGAGCCACATCCTCTTCTTACTCCTTCTTAATTCTGACCCTTTACCGTTATTCCCCGCCTTGGTCACCTGTCTAAGCTCTTCTTGATGAAGAGCCGCCCATAGTTCCTCCCAATCCAGAAGGCTCGTCCTACCCATTGTGCTCTGGAAAAATACCTCTCAATCCTCTGAGACTGCATTCAATGCGGTCCTCAACATAAATTCTTGATTCGGCGTGGCCCCTATGGAAGTTAGTTAGTCACGGATCTCCTTCAATCGACTGAGGAATACATTTATCTGCTCTCCCTTCTGCATCTGGTATGACCGCAACTGATTTTCAAGTAACATCTTCCTCTGCACAGAAGTATGCTGGTACAATTTCTTCAGGGCATCTCACATCCCATTTACGATGTCCTTCTCGAAAATATGCGACACCACATGATTCTTGACCCCATCAATGATGATGCACTTCGTCCTAGCCATTGCCTCCTCATACTTCTCATTTTTATCTGGGTCAACTAAGATCACTATTGTTTTCAAGGTGAAGTCCTTGATGCGATATCTGTCTAGAATGGACAAGATATTGGCCTTCCAGACCACGAAGTTGGATGCTCCATCCAACCTATCTTGATTTCTCAATCCATTCACGGCCATTATGCTATTATTATTTTGACTCCTTTGAGTCTCTTAACTTTGCTCCTGGATTTCCTCATTTCGACTCCCTTTGAGTCTCGATTTTCCTTTTGGAAATCCCTCCTCCTTGGTATTTCCTTGTTAGGTACTGTTCTGACCACAATACCCCACCAGGTTCACTCTGCAAATTACCCGCAACCTCCTATACCCCAGAAACTGAAGGATTGATCAACTTGGCTCTGCGCAATCCAACACTAGAAAATCAGCTCCCCTAGCCAACTATGTTAGCCCTCATGGCCTCTACGTGGCTCTGCATGAGCCTGATTTTACCTCCCATAGCCTCTGTGCTGCATTTCTCTGTCCCAGAATGATAACGTAGTCTCTATGCATCACTCCTTCCTCTGTCGCCTTCTACACGAATTAGCTCTGTCACTCGGGACAAATGAATCTACTGCTAGTGCCCTGCTAGATGATGCCTTCAGTTATCCTGTGATTTGCAACCACGCTCTGGTACCATGTTGGAATTTGTAAGTTTAACCTGTTAGAAATTTTTCCTGCACTATCTAGTTTATTTCTTCCTACTTGTTTAATTACTTAACAAGTTATTTACCATGTAAATATTGAAAATAAACACAAGTACAATATCAACATCTATAGATCATCAACTAAAAGAAAACAAGCACACAAGTGACACTGTTATTTTTGGACCAATGTCCCTAGAAAAACCCAATGTGGGAAAAGTGGTGCAGGTATTCAGAGGGTTTTATTATTATGCAATTTTCAAAATTCAAATAGGGTGCCAGAAATCGCTCTCTCAATAGAGAATGCCCTCGATAGTAGTACCTCTCCTCGGAGATAGATATTCCGACTGATTAATCACCAGATGAACAATCCCACATCAACAATTGTAGCTCCCACTGCTCTCTGTCACTCTCATAGGGATTGTGTCGTCCTACCCTGCTCACCAACTCCTATTCTGTCCCATGAAATACTCCCAGCGCAACCTCTTGGCCTTGGTCAGCCTTGCTAGCCTCTGTGTAGCTTCTGGAGCTTCCGAGTCAGCCCTTAGACCCTCTTCGTCACACACGTTGGACTTTCCTGGCTCTACGTAGATCCTAGATGCCTCTACGTATCACCCAGCTACCTTTGCGTCAATCTCTCCTGGCTTTGTGTTGTCTCTCTGGTACCAACTCTACCTCTCTACTATGTATTCACTACCCCTCGTTGTTGATCATTGATTCTATCTCTCGTAGAAAACCCCACTCTAGAGAATAAAATGATTGATCACTCCGGTGTGTTGTCCAACTGACCGGCAAGCCTCCTCTTATACTTTTCTTGTTGGTCCATCAACGAGCGATATTAAATCTCTAATGAATGACTAAGATTAGATTTGGCCTGATCCATGACTTTTGGAACCTTCTAACCCATTTTTATATTAATACCCATTAATATTTTATTTTTCCTAAGTTTAGAATTAGTAACTCCATTAAAAATATTAATTATTTTAATATTTCCCAAATCGGTTAGAATCTGCCCAAACCGTTTCTCGGCCTTGGAGATCTCATGTGCTTTAGCTTCTCCACCAATTTTCATGGCTAGAACACATCTGATGCTATCCGAAATCAAGAAGTTGATCCATAACTATCTCATAAGATTTATTATATCAACAATAAAGGCTTGAATATGCCAATATCCTCCAGCTTTGAGTTAAGGATTTGTCTCAACAAAATCAATGCCCACAAATAAGTCCACAAAGCAACAAAAGGCTTTGAAGGATCATCACCTAACCTGGTGAATAATAGCCAAAATAGTTAATATGTGATCAACAGTCAAGTAGTCATTTTTTTGAAACATTCTTAGCCATTTAATCTATGTTAGTTTCTCTCCAAAATGCTAAAAAATCCACCTCCTCAAGATCATAACATAAAGCTTGGTAAAGTGCATCAAATAATAATAACCATGTAATAATTTATATTAGATTTTTCACCCAATTTAAAAATAGGGTGGACAATATTTTTCACCATTAAGAAGGAAAACCAAGGCAAACTACATCATTAAAGAGGTCACCAATATGAAGTGTGAGAGACTAACTATCATATTTGATAAATTTAGCTTAAAGAACTACCACATCTACTGCTCTATTGGTGCTCAAAATTTGAATAGTCCTCTTAATGCCCCCTCAAGGAAATAAATGGTAACAAATAGGATAGAAAGAAGGATTGAGAGTTTAGTCGGCAAGTAATAAAGCAATGATCCAAATCGGATCAACATATTGTCTATCATCCATGTCGATACTATAAGAGTGGAAAATGTGGAGGAATCAACTCACAGAACCATTTTTACCAATAGGACTAAGTTTGGAAAATTTGGGTCTAGAACATTATAAGAGCATTTTGAGGCATCAAACGATGTTTTTTGGGGTTAAAGCTTTGTCACTTTAGCACTGTACCTTTTTTTCATGTTCTACACACAAAGACATTTGCAATGGCATGAGAATTGCCTTAATCAAAGTGTGTATGCAAAAGTTATGCTACTTGGAAGTTGACCTTCCTATTTTCTCCTCCATGATTCCAAAGAATGCCATGTCAACCCCCATCATTCATGGAAAAGGGGTTAGCCATGTGATCACGATGAAGAATACTTTAGAATTTTCCATATTGTAACTTTGTTTAAGAGTTGAGGTTGTCAAACCTAACCACTAATAGGCTATTTTATTGTGTTATAATCGGCACACTAGGAGGAAAAGGGGTTGCATTCTTTTCAAGTGCATTTGTTCCATAGAAAAGAAAAATAGTAGAGAGGGATGGGGAGAGAGCACACAGAGAGGATTTGTGCATTATAGTAGCCCATGAGCTACATGCCTTACTTCTTTGTACTTGCAACCAATTTCTATTTAGAGAAAAAGAGAAGAGCAACCTGTATCACCCCCTGCTAGGTCTACCCAAAGTAACCATGCCAACCAGGGTAAACATGAGGAGAGATGATACTATGATTAGATTCGACCTCCTATGTCACCTTAAGGAAGTGGAATCTATGGAACATCACATATAGTCATCCAACATCATCAACAAAACCCTCAAGAGACAAGTCAGCCACTAAGACAGCTTGTCCTTGGGTCCTATTTCTATTCTGCAGCTCATAGGCCATACTCGCTCTTATGCTATGGACAAGGGAGCGACCAGAAACCCAAAGTCACTATCACATGCTTGCTTGCTAACAACTATGGACCAAAATTGCTAGTTCTGTGCCAACGACCCCCGGATTTAAGCCACTTTTCTAGCCCAAAATCCTGGCCTCTGCCCATAATTTGTTTTAACTTCCAGAATTCATTGAAAGCATGATAACAATGTTGATCAATAAAAAATCACCCTTAGGACTAGGCTTGAGCATCCCCAACTGGGACTGAAATTTTTTCAAACACTTGGCATCAATGCAACCTACAAGTCTAGGATACAAGATAGAGCATAAACAACTGAAACAACTTATGAAACATAACCGAAAGGATCACCTCCTTCTCCATTGTGTAGAAATTTCTCTATAGATCAACTAGCTCGGATAACATTTAGAAATTCTGCAAATTCTCTGTAAATATACCTCTAAGATCATGTAGAAAATCTAACTATAGATTAACTCAATAATGCAATATACCAAAGCAAAGTAATATAATATACTTCTACTATCAAACTTGCGGAAGCTTAAAGATTGAGCTGAATCAGAGTTGAACACATATAACCACAAGAAGAAGAATCAATGCACATGAAACACAAAAAATACTCAGGGGAAAGCCTCAACTAAAAACCCCACTATCTGCATTATCATACAAGGTGGAAAGACATCAGAATTATACAATTCCTTAGCTCTCAGTACAGTCCCCTTGGATGCTCACAGGTAACGAAAGCTTCTCACAAGCCTTCTCCTCTGCCCTCCAAGCTCCCATTTCATTCACCCAGTGTAACATTGCTCTCACACATTGCTCTAACACACTGTCAGAATTGCGCAATCCTCAAGGAACCCTGCCTTGATAGCATTCATGAGTTTCCTTTACAGGAAAACACATGCAATTGATAGTACACTGTCCTTGACATTTAGCTCAATTAGGTCTTTCTCAGAATAGACATGCATGAGTTTTTGATGAGGGAATCTTTAGTTATCTGGAGTACACTGGTTGAGTGCATGCATGCATCAATTGACTGATAACCCATAATTAGTTTCTCAAACAGTCTGGAACTAATTTAACTAGACTTAACTCAGTGAACTGAGTTAACTAATTACAACTCAAATATAACTCAATCTTATCTCCTTAATTAAGGGATAATCTCTTTAATTTAAGGGATAACTCTTTCATGACTTCATAAAGACTTCTAACTTGAATTTATCCAACTAATTAATCCATAATGAACTAATTAATTAATTCCAAGCATCTGGTGAGACTAAATTCGATTTTAATTCACAATTTTAATTCAAGGACAAATCAAAATTGGAATTTCTAGATTTTATTTTTATCCTTTCTTGTTGCTATTTTCAACACATTGAACTATTACATCATCAATTAGGTCTCGTATCCATCCATTTAACAGTTACAAGTAAATATATGAAACAACCATGACATAAACCAATCATTCAATCATGCTTATAACCAACATAAAACCATATAAATATCAGAGATATGACAACCATTAAATTTGTTGATCTAAGATGATCTGAGGTTGTCATTGATGTCAACCCAAGCAGAACTAGGGGCTAACCTCATCTTGCAAGGGAATTTTAACTTGACAACTTACTCTATTTTGAGTCAAGGATCTTCTAGATAAATTCTACTCGTCGAGATGTTTCCGTTGATATATGACACACCAAGCAATTCTTCACGGTTTGAGAGATATTCATGTTTGAAGTTAGTAACCCTCTTTAGTGGGCTAAAACCCTATGGGGTTGTATCATGGCACTCATAATTGGTTTTGGTCATTCAATGGTTATTAATTAATAATTTTTTAAGCTCCTAAAATCCCTCCAACATTCTCTATAGAAGCCCTTCTCAACTCTATAAAAAGAAATCTCATATATCCTCCAAATTTAGTGATCGTGGAATTTTCGCTATAACTTCATTTTTGTGAAGTCTTAGATTCTAAAATTAAAACCCATTTGAATTTCAATCCTGATGAATGTTGTGATTGAATTTTAGATCTTGTTTCTCTATATTTTTGGAGATATGATCTATGAGAGTTAGGGTTTTTGCAGGCTGTCGAATTTCATCTCAAAGAAGTGACCTTGGCAAAATCATCATAACTCTCTCTCTGAGAAGGGGATTGGAATTTTGTCAAAATTTGTGAATAGTACACAGAATTTAGTTTTTTGAGTATCAATTTTAGAGCTGAAAGAGGAAACAGTGACATGTGGCACATCGTACAAGTTCGCTCTACTGAACTAGTCCATAATTAGGTCATTGTGAGAGATTGGGCATAACTTTGCCTTGAAGAGTCCAAATCGGGTTAGACCTATGGCACTGGAAAGAAGACTCAGATGGAACTCTGTTGAAACTCTTTTCCTTGAGTCATTCTTGTCTCGATTTCCAGCCTGAGTCATTCTCATAACGTAAAAGAAATAAATGTAGTAAATCATAAAACTGAATTTAATAACCATAGTACTTCTTTCATGGAGCCTAGGGTGTTAGATCTCTCCCCTCATGTGAGGAACACCGTGCCTGGATTTCTTTCTAATTTAAGCAAATAACATTGGATAAGATTCCCACATAAATCCCTCCTCTTCCCAGGTGGCCTCATCCGGGCCAAAGTGATTCCATTGCACTTTAACATGGGTGATGGCTTGCTTCTGCAAGGTGGTTTCTCTCCGATCGAGAATACGAAGATGTTCTACCAAAAAATGTCTTTCTGGTTTGACCTGCACATACATAATTCACAGTCATAATTTCCTTAAAACAATTTATAAAAAATGTATATATTCCCTTATCTTATTATCTGAATATTTTCCTTGTTTATTATATGTTGTGGATTGTACATATATTTTTTTAAAAATGAAACTTGAAAGATGTTGTGGACCCGAATGTGGCTTGGTAATGAAAGATTATAGACTACTGGTCCAATTCGTTCCAAGACTTGAAAAGGTCCACAGTACCTGGGTAGATAACTTAGCACAACCCCTCCACTGTAAGGAACTTTTTTGGGGCCTTACTCTTAGATATACATGATCTCCCGATTGAAATTCTTTGTATGTCCTATTTTTATCTTCATACGTTTTCTACCTATCATGGGAAGCCCTTAGATTCTGTTGAAATTTCTTAACAATTTCCTCCATCTCTGCTAGCATGTTAAGACCCAATGCTAGCTTATTAACAGGATTATTCTAGTCCATGGGCACTCTGAACTTTCTTCCATATAACACCTCAAAGGGGCTCATACCCAGTGATTCATGACGTCCATTATTGTATATAAATTCCATGAAGTGGAGGTAATCCTCCCACTTATGTGGTTGTTGCATCAGAAACATGCGTAGCATGTCTTCCAGCACTTGATTTACCCATTCAGTTTGTTCGTCTGTTTGGGGATGGTAAGCTGTACTAAATTGGATATGGATACCCAATCTTGAAAGTAGGTTTTTCCAGAATGTAGATGTAAATTTCACATCCTGGTCTAAATTACCACCTTGGGTATACTGTGCAGAAGAAAATTTTCCTTCGTAAATATGTCTTCAATTTCCATAGTTTTGTAAGTGGATTTCACAGGTGCGGTTTTGCTCAATTTGTCTACTACAACCATAATCGAGTCATGTTGTTTCCTAGTGTGGGGTAAATTGCTGATGAAGACTAATGATATGGTCTCTCATTACAATTTTGGAATGGGCAGTGGTTGTAACAAACCAGCGGGATGTTGATGCTCTGCCTTCACCAATTGATAGTCCAAACATTTGGACAAGTACTCAATAACATCCTTCCTTAATCCAGGCCAAATATACCCTTTTTTTATGGCTAGTAATAGTTTTTGGTAAACTAGGTGGCCCGCACATGCTTCGATGAAAATCATCCATTTTTAATTGTTTAACAATGCTTTGGTTAGGAACATAAATTCTGTTTTTGAAGGTAAGGATGTCATCAAGATTTATTTAGAAATCTAATTTTTCCCCTTTTAACAGAGCTTCCTTTGTCTACTGGAAAAGAAAAGTGTATTATGGATCTTTGGCAGATGCCTCCTTTATAATTTTTGTAATGTTTGAGCGCGCTTGCCTGATCTGAACCTCATAAATGCAATGTAATTTCCTACTCAATGCATTAGCCACTCAATTTTCTTTCCCCTTAAGGTCCTCCATTTAAAAATTGAACTCACTCAAAAATGTTGTTCATTTGGCCTGATGAGCATTTAAGCTAGACTCATTGAAGAAATTGGTAAGGCTGCTATTATTCGTTAACAACAAACATTTCTTCCCCAATAGGTAGTGTCACAACATTTTAAGTGCATGCAATACCACTTTTAATTCAAGATCATAAGCGGAGTGTCGTTGTTCATACTCCTTCAATTTCCATGATTTGTAAGTAATAACCTTTCCTTCTTGTGTCAGCACTTCATTGATAACTTCTTTACTTGCATCCGTGCAAACCATAAAATACTTTTATGGATCTGCTACTTGTAGCATGGGTGAGGTGGTAAGAAGGTGTTTTAATCTATCAAATATTTGTTGACACTCTACTATCTATTGAAAGGTGCATTCCTTTTTCTGTAAGGAGGTCATTAGAAAAGCAATTTTTGAAAATCCTTCAATGAACCAATGATAGAACCTGACCAATCCCAAGAAGAATCTAATATTAGCGACATTCTTTGGAGTTGTCCATTCCATAATGGTTTTTATCTTCTCTAGGTCCATCATTATTCCCTCTGCTGATATAATGTGACCCAAGTATTGGATCTGATCTTTGAAAAGGTAACATTTACAAAATTTAGCATATAACGGGCTCTCCCATAAAGTTTGGAGCACAATTCTCAAATGTTCTTTATGATCCTCCTGATTTTTAGAGTATATCAAAATGTCATCAATAAAAATTAAGAAAACCTTATCAATATAGGGCTGGAAAATACTGTGCATCAAACTCATAAAGGTAGTTGGGGAATTTGTGAGGCCAAATGGCAACACCACGAACTCGTAATGACCATAACAAGTTTGGAATGTAGTTTTGTAGCTGTCCTCCTCCTTTATCTTTAATCTTAAATCAATTTTTGAGAATACTTTGGCTTTGTGCACTTGATTGAATAAATCATCAATACATAGCAAGAGATACTTATTTTTGATGGTTAGCTTATTTAACTAATGATAACCGATACACAACCTCAATGTTCCATCTTTCTTTCGTACAAATAGTATGGGACTCCCCAAGGGGACACATTAGGGCAGATGTATTTTTTTTATCCAGAAGCTCCTGAAGCTGGATTTTGAGTTCTTTCAACTCAGGTATGCTCATGCGGTAAGGGGCCTTGGATACCAGGGCTGTACTTGGAATTAATTCAATGGTGAAGTCAATGTCCTGCTTGGGTGATAATCTAGGAATGGATTCAAGAAATACATCAACAAATTCTTGAATGATAGGAATATTTTCCAAGGAGGTCATTTCATTCTTGGTGTTGGTAAATCCCACTTGAAAAACATATATTTGACAACCCTTCCTAATACATTTTCCTAGCTGACTAGCAGTAATAGGGTGCAGTTTGTATTTGTCTTGATTGCTTGAAGTTCCCTTCTTTATCATGATTATGAAATAAAACTGATAGTTTTTTGCTTGCAATCAACCAAGGAACAACATTTTTCCAACCATTCCATTCCAATTAAAACATCGTATGAACCCAAAGGAAGAATGTTAAGGTTCAAGTGAATGGGATGTCCTGAGATTGTTATGGGGCATTGTTCTATTTTGGCAACTACCTTTCTTTCTTGCCCCAGTGGCTAGTTTAACTAGACATGGTTTTGGAAACTTACTCCTCTATATTTGACACTTTGCTATCACTTTTAGGACTAATATAACTTAAGTTAGCACCAAGATCAAATAAAACCAAAACAGGTTGCTTAGAAATCATACCTTCACATTTAATCATGGTGGGTTGATATTCTTCTTGATGATCATCGAAGGCAGCATTAATTTTGGGTATGCTTCTCTCCACTTCTCCAATAATGGATGCTTCCTACATGTTTTCTAGATGTTCCATTCTTGCCTTATGCAGCCAACTTTTGTGGTAGTGGGGTTCTCCACATCTCCAACATTAGAGTGGTAGTTTTGACTGTTGGTCATTACTAAATTTATTAACCCCTTATGACTATCTATTTTTAGAATAAAAAACTTTGGGTCAGTTCCTTGCTGGGAATCTACTAAGAGGATTTTGCTGTATATTTTTGCAATTATAAAGTTTTGGCTGTCTGCTTGGAATCATACTTCTTCCATTCTTATTTGACCCTCCTTTAGATCATTCATTTTTTTGTTGCATTTGCTGGTAACATATGTGGGATTTCTGCATTGCATCATCCATTGTTTTGGGGTAGTTGAACTCAAGTTTCCCCTTCATAAAACTGAGTAAGCTACTAAAGAGACATTGAATATTTGCTTTCTCCTCCTGCATATATGGAGCATAGTGCAGAAGGGAGGTGAATCATGCCACATATTCATCCATAGTGAATGCTCCAGTATTAACTCATGAAATTCCTTTGCTTTTTCATCATAATAATGTTTAGTTAGATACTTATCTTTAAAGTGTTTTTGGAATTCATTCTAGATCACCTATTCCTCGTTAATCTTCCTTACTATTTTTATTTCTTCCCACCAAAGGGTTGCCTTACCTCTTCACTGGTAAACTTCCAAACACACCTTCATCTTATTGGTGTATTTGTAAATCTGAAAATATTTGATCATATCAATTAACCAAGCTTCTGTTGCTTCTTCAAATTCCCCTTCAAAGAGTGATGGTTTAATTTTTTTGAATTCTCCTTGTAATTCAAATTTTTGTCTTTTTGTTTTGAACTGGTTAGAAACATTATTTGAGCATCCTTCTTTGTCCTCCCCGTGTCTCTTGGTTGACTCAACATTTTCCTCACCATGATAAGCTATTAGTGTCTTTTCTCTATCCTCAGCACTAGGATCTGGACGTCCTTGGTTCTGTCGATTAGATAGACTTCTGAGAATCCTCTCCTGTTCTAGGCTTAACTATTCATTATGTGTTCTTAAATTTTTCATCTCAACATGTAACTGCTGAACAATTTTGAGTAAAAATGCATTAGCTTGATGAGTATCCACATGCATCTATATCCAAATGTTAGGGTTAGTATTCACATAAGCTAGTTCTGGAGGATTAGATGGTTCCAAACTTCACTGCATTCTTCCCTTTTGTATTGAGATCGTCTTCTTGTTCACATATTTTTTTTATTTAGTTAGATTTAAGAAATCATAGTCTTTGCATGTACACACACACACACGCACACACACACACACATATCCCAAAGGGTCTCAGTGTGCGAACCTAAGCTCCAATACCATTTATAACACCTTAAATATTAAATAAGACAAAAAATAAAATAAAATAAAAAATCACCTGGCCCTAAACTTATGAACTTTATATATAAACAATTAAACATGTCAAGGTGGCAATGATTCTCTCAACATCATGTTGATTGATTTGTGATATTTGTTATTACATTTCCCACAACTGGCGATGAAGGTTCTGCCATGCATTAAAGAGGCACATGGACCTACTCGCGGTATAGTTCTTATCACACTGCTCTGGTGTAAATTGATGGGGTACCATCCTCCATGCAACCTAATCTGGGGTTGTCCTCTAGACAACCCCCATCTATCGATGAATCATCGGCTCAAAAATTCTCCTCCCTCGCAACCGTCGATCTTCCTAGAAGATATACAATGAAAGAAGTGTTAAGTTGGTTCCAACTACTATTTTCCCACCTACGATTGGATCAAGGGTCATTTATGTTTAGACGACTGAGGGTTTAGCCACTCTGCAATGAGTTTGACTATCAAGCCGCTAGTCAATTTTGCAAATGTGTATGCCAAGAGTCATGGTGTCAAATGAACGCTTGTTTCAAGGAGGTAATGGAACCCTTTCCTTGTTTTACAGTCTATTATTTAACAATGGTTTATCCTGCATGATTTATTGCCTCACGGTTTGTTAAGGTTTGATAGGTGAATTTCCATGTTTGGAGACCTCGTCACATGATTCTCATTTATTGAGGGTTAAAGAGCTTCGAACCTGACTCCAAAGAGGTGAGTTTATGTTCTAAAGTGTTGTCTTTCCATTTAATTTAACTTCGCATAATGTTAATACACATGTCTCATTGCCATGCAGGTGGATTACTTTTGGATGGATCCTTTCGAGTTCAGGTGAGGTTTCAATCCTCAACCGCTCTATCGTTAAATGATTATCTAATACAATGCATACCCTAGTTATTGATATAATGATAATGATGATGTCATGGGTAACTAACTACCCTTGCCAAGGTTCTCATGGAGTAAGTCCCGCACCCTCTGAGGTCACGAAGACTAATACCCTACTCGACTGTCTACAAGTTAGAACGTTTCACTGAGGTTTACTTGTTTGTTTGCTATGGTTTATATGCCTTCCCAAGGGCTTCATCCAGACCTACAAAGTTCTTAATTTTATTTATAGGGAAGACTATGTAAACAATTTAAAATGCTTTCCTATTAATTAATATGGTAGCAAGGTTGATAGAACTGCTTTGCCTTCTTGGTTTGGGAGGCTATTTAGTCTCTAATATTTTTTGTAAATTATGGGGACAAAAAACCCCTCTTGAACAATGAATATTTAGCTGTGCAATGAATATGAGGGTTTTCCCTCTTTTGAGTTTTACCTCCATTGTATATGTGGTTGTTAAGCATGCATCTGGTCGCTGTAAGACTTTAGTAATAACAACATTCATTTAATTGCAATGTTTCTACATAGATTTCTATTAATCGCCTATTAAGGGTTGTACTGCTTTATATGATTTCTTGGCATAGTCATTAATATCAGTGTCTTTCAATTCGTCTGACAATTATTTATGAATAGGTTACATTTTGAGGGTTTTTGTTTAAGTACTTATTTTCTGCTCAGACTAAGTTAAAACTCTTTTCCTCAAATGTTGAATTAAAATATTTTCCTATTCTACTATGATAGAAGGATTTCTTGTTATGATCTATAAATACAATTGTATTATACCAGAGGTAATGAGATTAATTTCTTTTCCAATTTATATTTGCATGTTGTAGCTACAAAGGTAGGAACCAAATGCTTCTTGGTTTTTCAAGTTTTACTAGCTTTACAACTTTATTATATAATTGCTATCATTCTTTAGCCTTGAATTTCTTTTGGTTTCTATGTTGAGCATCATAATTATTTGTTCTTGTTATGAAAGAAGTCTTTCTATTGAACTTATTCTGTTAGTATTTTAAATATATGTACTACGATCATGTAATGAGTTGTTCTGCTACTGTAAGAAGTATTTACTCCA
Organism: Pinus taeda; assembly: GCA_000404065.3. NCBI lineage: Eukaryota > Viridiplantae > Streptophyta > Pinopsida > Pinales > Pinaceae > Pinus > Pinus taeda. The sequence goes on from APFE031406629.1 coordinate 115,833, forward strand.
TTAACATATTACTATCAATACTTAAATAAAAGTTATGATACTTATCTGATTAACCTATCATAAAATGCCAAAGATATATGGAAAGTCTCTCCTCCCAGCCACGAGCCTGGCGATTATGTCCAGGCTCTCTCCTGAGCACTTTCTCTGTTTCACACTGGATAATATCCAACTACAGTTGGTGCCTTGGGCCTTACAATTCCACTGTCCAACCTCAAGTCCTCCACTCTATTTGACTGTCAATGAGAAACTTCCCATTAGTCTTCTTTTTCTTAGCTCTAGGGTATCCCCCATTTTTCCTTCTTTTCCCCTCTGTATGTCTCTTTCCAGGGGAGGGGTTTAACTGTTTTTTGTTAACTGTTTCTTTTAATTATAGAAAACAATTTATTTTTATTAACTTGTCTAAACTCGTAATTAATCATAAATTAGGTAACAACTTGTTATCTCTCTTTCCAGCCTCAGTCATTGTCATCACGTAAAAGAAATAATTGCAATAAATATCTTATTTAGATAAGGATTCCAACCATACAAATTAGACCAATTCAAAATACAAATATCGTTGAAGGTACCCCACCTACACTTAGGGCACAATCCACTAATGCTTGAAACTAAGTGTGATAACCCTAGCCTCCACATTCTAAGTACTTGGATAGACATGACTAACCATTCAAGTGTCTTGTTTAGTAGAATCATAGGTTTTCCAAATGTTGTTTTCAAAATGAGATCCCTCAATGGCCTATGTTGGGCACATATTTTCTCCCTAATTTCCCTCATGCATTTGAAGTAACCCATATGTCATGGGATTGTGGGTGATGTTCCACAACCTACCAAATTACTTGGGTGCCTTATCTTCATTACGAAGTGAATCTAGTTCTCCTTCTTTAGATTTGACCATAGGTTACCAATTAAACCCATTGAATCCATCGTGGATGAATCCCTTCAAAACCACTTCTATAAAAATAATGCAATCCTAAGCGATTGTGATGCCCTTTTTCTAGGAATTCAAGTCTACTCCAACTCCCTTGGCCATTCTTTAGGGAGGTTCGAAAGTGTGGCTACAAAATTTGTCCCTTTGCTCTCACTCTCGTAGTCATTGCTATAGAAATTCCTTATAGATTCAAACTACTAATTGTAATATGCTAAAACAATAGACTTGAATATACTCGACACATCAGTGGAAACAATTAAATGATCACGAAATCATGAAGCACACAATAGAAATAATTCAATCAACACATTACAAAATTATTTTATGGGGAAAGCCACACCTAAAAACCCTTGCTCTCTATATATTGCATTACTCAAAAAATATGAGAAGATTATAATGCTTTTCTCAATCCCGTGGAACCTCTTCGCTATCTCTATCTGTTTCATAGCTTCGTCGACAAGCCCATGCCAATATTTAACCAATTTTCTGCATTCCCAAGTCCCCATTTCCTTCCACTGTTACTCAAGGAATTAGCCCCCTATTAATTAGGAAAATTACTTAATTGGAATGGGTGTAATCCATCACAGGCCTTCCTCTGACTGCATGCACCACTTGTACAATTTGGATTATTATATAACTGATAGTACATTGTCCCTGAACTCCAATTTCAACTTGGTCTCTATACGATTTGACATGCATGAGCTAATGATGAGTGAATCATCAGTTTACTAGTTGATCATTGTAGGCAACACCACAATACTAAACCTCCCACTAGTTCCTCCATTAATTGGAACTATTTTAACTAACTTTAACTCAGTTAGACTGAATTAATTAATTACGACTCAAAATAAACTCAATGAGGGCTCCTATAATGTAGGAGACACTCTACATGACTGAAGTTAGACCCTAAACTTGAATTAATTGAGCCAAACAAGTTAAGTTAACTTAGTTAACTAATACAAGTTGTCATGAGATGTGGAATTACAATTTTATTCTCAATTTAATTCAAGGACAAAATTAAATTAGGATTTTCCTGTTGCATTTTCAACAAATATAACATTCCAAGAAATACATGATCTTGTAATAACAATTTTTTGTTTGTTTGTATTTTTACATGAATTCTTTCTTGATATCAATTTAGAGATCTACAATGAGTCAAAATTTTAAAAGGTATCTCCATCATAGAGCAAGAATTAAAGAAAGATGAGTAATCTGCAAAAATTGAATCTTAGAAAGGAGTTTGATCAACAAAGCCCTAGGGTCTATGGGAATAACCCTAGGATTGGACTTAGATCATTGTTTCTGCTGAAAGAAGAAACCCTAGTGTTTGCAAGGAAGAAATGAAATTAGGATGGTGACATGTATAAGGTATACAAATTATATCATTATTTTTGCTGAAAGAAGAAACCCTAGTGTTTGCAAGGAAGAAATGAAATTAGGATGTTGACATGTATAAGGTATACAAATCAAGAGGGAGCTGATATTCTTCTTGAAACATAAATATCTTATATCTCTCTTATTTTATTATTACTAGTATTTTTGTTTTTACTAATAGTTAGTCTCTTGTCTTTAAATTATTTGCCTGGTTTTAATTTATCTTCCATAACCTCCTAGTGAGGATTGAAGGTGCATAGTGAATATTGACAAGGATCTGGAAGGAGATGAAAATAATGGACGAACAAAGCAAATCCTCTGACTAGAGGACTTGTTTTAAGACATATTCTACTAATTGAGATATGGAAACAAAAGAAGTAGACATATTAGCAAGATTGAATTATACACTCACCTATGTGAGAAAAATATCAGTAGTGATTGAAGTATGCAATAGATGAAAACTTAATATAAATACAAAGCATGGAATTACTGCAATAAGAGGGAGAAGGCTATGAAGGGACATTTTTGCAAGTAAACTTATGTTAAAATTTTATTTTCCTTATGATTTTTGTTATTACATCATATGCATGTAGAGATTGTCCTCTTTGATGAAAGGAGAAGTGTGTGTAAGAGATACCTCAAGCTTGTGAGGTACACAAATAAATATTATGCTTGTAAGAAGGAGGAAACCTTTCTACAAACTCCTCCAGATTGATGAATCAAGGTTGATCCTATATGAATTTTGATGAAACTAATAGGGCTCATGTGTCAGAGGGAGTTGCATTGACCAGAATATTTTCTCTCGATGAAGTATTCCGGGCTTCTTTAGCTCTCATTTTAGCTTCAGGGGGAGTTGGCCTCAAAAATATATTAACTAGATAAGTGATAACATTAGCGGCAAAGGGAGAAAATCAGGATTGCCATGGTAGGATTTATTTTAGAAAGAATACCCAGTTAGGGTAACTAATGTAACCAATATGATTAATCAAGTGAAGGAAACAAATAAATTTATGGTTGAGAAAATACATGTAGCTAAGCATGCGTTGAAGTAATAAAATGGTAGAATTTTTCATGGCTTCATTAGTTATGCTTTGTAAGATGTCTCAAACAAAGAAGTAAAACTATAAGATTTCACATTGAGAAAGGAGTGCTAAAGCAGAGACAATTTGTATATTTATTTTGTTTGGGATCCATTATAATTTTTGGATGAGCAAGAAGTAGGAATTTGTTGCACTCAGTGGCAACGTATATTGTGGATTGGTTGACAAGTTAAGAAGCAATATGGCTCCAATTTTTAGGATCGTTTTGATCAGGTGCAGATGTGAGCTTGATGACATGTCGAGGCACTTTAAGATCTAGTACCAATACAAGGTACATGAAGACAAAAGTGAAGCTCAAGTATATCTCCACTGATGATTAGAAAATTGATATTATGATAAAGCCTCTATCCAAGGAAAAGTTTGTGTACTTTAGGGACAAGCGTGGACTTGTGGATATTACTCCTCTTATTAAGAAAGAGTGCTAATGCGACAATAATACGGATGGACATTATTCCTATAGGGAGAATTGTCTGAGAGGCCCAAATAACTCCCAATAGATGTTTGAGTGAGATCCTTATAGGAAAGAAACCCATATTGCTCCAAAGATAGGGTTGAGTGTGGTCGCATCAAGATCCATATTTCTCCCTAGATAGGGTTGAGCATGGTGTTTCAACATCATGACCCAAACTACTCTCTAGTTAGGTTTGAGTAAGGTTTGTTAGCATCAATGCCAATAGTGCTCCCCAATACGGTTGAGTGAGTGCCTGCTAGTACTCTGTAGGAGGGTTGAGTTACTATATCAACATATTTTCCAAGTGAAGAGGCATTTTGACTTGAGGACCATACTACTTTGAGAGAGTGTGTCCTTCAGACTTGTATGTATACCATGTGTCAGAGAGACCAAATTATGGTGACTAGTAGATGCTGATGATGTTTCATGGGTCATCTACTGAAAAGACTCTATGGTAAGTAGCGAATGGTGATTGATTAGATTTTGATGCTGATATTGATGATGATGATGATTGTGTTAGAGATTACTTCTACTTGATGTTGATAGTATGTTAGAGATTCCAACTAGTGGATGTTGATTAGATGATATTGATGACGTTGGAGATGCTGACTAGTTAATGATATGCCTTATGTTAGAGATGCTAAGAAGGTTGATGATGATTTTTTATAACTTTTTCCTAGAGATATTTGTTCAAGAAAAGAGAATATACATAGCTATTATGAATACCTCCCTAGTTAAGGGGGAGTGTTGAATTTTGTAACTATTGTATGTCTCATAATGTATTTATTTGGTCCTTGATGTATTTGTAAGCATGTTATTATTGCTTTAGTCAAAAGAAATTCGATATTATAAATGATAGTCATGTCAGTTGTAAAAAGGAAAAGTAAATAATTTATAAAAGAAAATTTTGGCCCCAAGAAGTTAATGTCAACCTCCTTCTAGTCATGTCAATACATCGAATGGTCAAGTTGGATAATTTGAAAGAAACACGCATTAAACTCATGGAAACACTATATATTGAGGCACTCAACCCCTTCTCCAACAAGCATTCAGATCCTCGGTGATATTTCTCCTTAAGTTTACCGAGGAAGTGAAGAAGGAAATTCATCACTCTCTCTTTCTCCGTTGAAGAAATATTTGTTGAAGGAAATTTAGATCTCTCTCTACTGAAGGAAAATCATATCTCTCATATTTTTAATATGGCCTATTTTTAGGTATCAAGTAAAGTATGTCTGAGCTAAGAAAAATGCCTATTTTGAGGCTAGCGAAGGGTTATTCTGAGACAATGAAATATGAGGCTAGAAGGTCAAATTTATGAAGCAATGTACCTTTGGGAAAAAAAAAATTATGTCTTTGTGATAAATGCCAAATCTATGTTGGGAAGAATGCTTTTGAAGATACCTAATCTTTGTGGAAAGGCCTTTTCTGTAAAAGGAAGAAGGAAGAGTTTGATGACAACCTAATGAGAGACTTTTGTTGGAAGATTGACTTGACTAAGAGGGTGGACGAGGTTTGACCTAGTTGTGTATTTAGATGTATATTTGTTGAATTTAGGAATTCTCTATTGAAAAGGGTTGTTTAGTTTTTCCCCATGTGGGTTTTTCCAGGGTAAATCCTTGTGTTCTTCGTGTGGACGTCACTTTATGATCCTACTGCTTTAAATGCTATATGGTTGATGTCTTCTATGTAATTTTATTAATGATGAAATCATGGATAATAATGTGTAAACAAATTAAATCATCAAAATAAATTATCAGTATAGAATACTATTAAAAAAAAAAAAAAAACAAAAACTCAGCCCTAATATTTCATTTTAATGGTTTTTGGCCCCACTCAAGTTATCTTTACCAATGGATCCATTCATCATGGAACAAAGGTTGCAAGGTTATTTTTTATCCAAAGGTTTCTTCAATATGGCATTTTCTAAATAAGAAGGCTAACAAAAGGATTTATCAGAAGGGACCTAGTTTTAGCGCAATGCTGATTTGTTTCTAACCCCTTGGTTTGTAGATTTCAACCCTTCTACAATAATCATTACCAAGCTTCCAATATGGGTTTGGATTCCTAATTTTCCTACTCATTTCTGGAACTTCTCAATCTTTCAAGGCATTAGAAATACCTTGGGCGATTTTCTTACAATCGATTCTTCTCATGGGCAGCCTGGCATATAGACCTATCATATAATATGTGTTGAATCGATATCTATAAAGGATTTCTAGACCAAATGAATTTTAAAATTGGTGGTTTTCACCGAAACTGGGCTTTGGACTATGAGAATATTTCCTTTCATTATCACTTCTATCAATAAACATGTCATTTATGTAATTCATTCCTTCTGTTCAAATCTTGCTAGAAGCAGAACATGTGAAATTCCAAAGCTAAAAGTTGGAAGCCCTACACCTCACCTCCAAGGGAGGAAGAAAATTATTCTTCTTTGTATGAGGATGATGAAGGATATGATGATGAAATGCATTCGTTGGATAATATCTAAGCTTATGATCCTCGAGAGTATTTTGAGGACCTTGGTATGAATAGTTCCTTTGGAAAGCATAGAAACTGGGATTAATGCTTCTTTCGGTGCATTGAAGTGAGATCATGAGTCAACTTATTCAGACTCTGACAAGGATTCTCCCTTAACATGTAAGGATAATCTTTTGATTTCCTTGACAAACAAGCCTTTAGAAGGCCGGGCCACACTTTTGAAAAAGTAATGGAAAGAAAGGTCGCTATGAGGATTAACCCAAATTTGGATGATTCTCTTTTACAAATGTTTCTTTTTCTCCTCTATGAATAAATTGGCATTCTCAATACCATACATATTTGTGACATTCCTTTCATTATATGTCACAATATGCTATGAAAATGGAGAGAGTCATGATTGCATATGGTGTATTTTAGTTCCGATTAATCCATATAATTAACCTTACAAAAAATCTGCAATATTTTGTTTATGAGTTCTATATGTAATGTGTCACCTCCATGTTCAAAATAATGCACACACACACACACACACATTAGAATTGAACTCAAAAGATAATCTCTCTTTGGTATGCAAGAAAAATAGTAATTAAAAGTAAAATAAACTCTTATTCCCTACATAGGTGATTTGTTTATCATAGCATGAGGGAGAGATGCGAATAAATGATTTATTATAATGTTTACCTTATGTTTTATATAGACACATACTAATGGATAATACATATCTCTTTAATATGGATATTTTTAATATATAATTAGGCATTGTTACAATACCATATGAAAATACCATGGCTTATAAATACAACATGCCCAAAGAACCCTAACTTATTTCTTATGGAACTTGTTAATATGACATTTTTTTCAATTAATCAATTTAATTAAAAGAGAAAGAATGTCATAACTACTTTGGAACATAATTGGTTATGAATTATTTTAAATAAATTATAATGTAAATTGAAAGAATTTGACATTACATGGTTTACTATGTGCGCAATAATCCAAAAAAGTGTTAGGGATTTTTATTTTTATCCCTTAACTTTACAATAACCCAATTTCTATTGAAATTATTATTAATGAGACAATATAAATTATATCTTTCACTTAACAAAACAAATAATAGTGGATAAATTTTTAATTCAATTATGTTATCTTTTTGTTGATTTTGTCATGGTCTAAGGTTTTATTATTTTAATATTTTCCTTAAAAGATCAATTTTGTACTCAAATTTACTCTAATAAAATTTCCTTTTTTAACCTATGTGGACCATTGTTTACACTATGTCACGATTATCTACCATGGTTCAAAAATAATGGTTGTCCCATACTTAACCATTTCCTAAACTATTCCTTGACAAACTAACCATTTAACGTTCAAAATTCTAACCCAATTAACCCTGGATTACAACATAACCATAGTTCCCTTGATCGGTATACAAAATACCATGTGCAAACACCATCATGCCCAAAATTATGTGCAAAAACCATGTGCAAACACCATCATGCCCAAAATTATGTGCAAAAACCATGCACAAAACCATAGAAGGTATTCCCATCATCCTTGGGTCCACTCCCCATCCTTTGGCTTGCCCAACTATTATTGGGTTTGGATAATGTTGCACCCAACACAACGTAAGAACACTTGGGATTAGTTGTTGAAAGAATATAACACATACCCAAAAAAATATATGGCTGACATATTTTGTGTATTTTTCTTAATGGTGAAATAATGAATAAGAATGTGTAAAATAATTAAATCATCAAACGAAATTATAAGTAGAGAAGACTCTTCAAAATCAAGAAAGTCACTCCTAATCTATTATTTTAATGGTTAATTTCCCTACTCAATTGATCTTTGCTAATGGATCCATTCATCATAGTCCAAAGTTTGCAAGGTTATCATTTCTCCAATGGTTTCTTCATTGCGATTGTTGCTAAATAGGAAGATTGCCGAAAGATTTGATCGGAAGGGCCTAGTTTTAGGGAAATGTGTTGAGTGTGGAGCATGATTGTTCAGAGGTCTTTGTTTCAGCCGGATGTATACCCTAGGAAGTTCGTACACCCCTCCACGTGGGGGGGACTTGTCCCCCCTATGGGGTCCGAGGGCCAGCGGTCCCCCAGTGGGGGTTCGGGGGTAGCGCCCCCGAAGCTAAAAACAGATGTAAAATTGCCTTGTAAAAGTATAGTAATTTCTAGTCAATCTAGGCCGTTCATTAGGCAGATGATCTGACGGTAGAACTTATGTTTAGTTTAGGGTTTTTTGCCCCAGAAGGCAACCCCTCTCTTTGTATGAGGGCATTGTATTAAGTCTATGTAATATATGTGTATTCTCCGAGCGAGAAACAGAGAGGTGAGACTGTGAGAGAAAACATAGGATATTACAACGGATCTGTTGTAGGTTGGTCTCTTCATTTTGCTGGATAATAGAAAGGAAGGACTGGCTATTTGGGGTGGACGTAGCCCAAACCGCGAACCACGTATATCTGTGTCTCTCTTGTTTTATGCATTTTCTGTGTTTATACTTTTGCAATGTTTTATGTTTATTGCTCCGTAATATATAATTTTATAACATCTGGTATCAAAGTCGAAGGTCTATTTGGCTAATAAACTCGCAGGAAAGAAGGGTTCCTCATTCAAGTGGGAGCAATGGTGGAAGATGGTAAGTTTAGGGTCGAGAAATTTAACGTCCAAAACTTCTCACTGTGGAAGATGTAGATGGAAGATTATCTATATCAGAAAGATATACCTACCATTGCGCGAAAAAACAAATATGCCGATAGGTATGACAAATGAAGAATGGAACCTTCTCAATAGAAAGGCACTCAGAACAGTACGATTGTGCCTTGCAGCATCGATCACCTTCAACATTTTGAAGGAAACAATAATGGAGGGCTTGATTAAGGCGTTGGCGAAACTATATGAAAAACCCTCAGCCTCAAACAAGGTATTTCTTATGAAACGATTATTTAATATGAAGATGTCAGAAGGTGGATTTTTTGTAGACCATTTAAATGATTTTAATACTGTTACAAGTCAGTTATGTTCTGTAGGGGTAAACTTTGATGACGAAGTTAGAGATCTGTTATTCTTGTGCTCATTAGCAGAAAGTTGGAATGGTTTAGTAATGTCCATTAGTAACTCTGTGTCTGGATCTAGTACTTTAAAGTTTGATGATGTTGTCGGTGCTATCCTTAGTGAGGAAATGCAACGAAAAAGCTCTAGTGAGACATCGGGTAATGCTTTGAGTGCAGAGTCTAGGGGAAGAAAAATGGAAAGAGGAAAGAGCTTAGGATATCACAGTAAATCAAGGAAAGGCAGATCCAAGTCCAAATCGGGGATATTGTGCTGGAAATGTGGAAATAAAGGACTCTAAAGAAAGACTATAGATCTCGCAAGGGAAAAGAAGGAGATGCCCAACAAGAAAACAATCATGAAGCAAATGTGACAGGTGAGGTATTACAAGATGCTTTGATTCTTTCTTTTGAAAATATTACTGATTCCTGGGTGGTAGATTCAGGGGCCTCATTCCATACCACACCTGATAAGAAATAATTTCATGACTATATTCAAGGAGATTTTGGACAAGTTTGTTTGGGTGATGATAAAACCTGTAAAATTGTTGGAATGGGTAAGGTTCTTGTAAAACAACAGAATGGAAAGCAATGGCTACTAAAGGAGGTAAGGCATGTTCCAAATCTAAAGAAAAATTTGATTTCAACAGGGCAGTTAGGCGGTGAAGGTTGTGTGACAACTTTCACAAATAAAGCTTGGAAGGTCACCAAAGGAGCCCTGGTAATAGCAAAAGGTGAAAAGGTTGGTACATTGTATTTATGCAGTGGCATTTCTAACTCTGTTAATGATTTAACTTCCAAAGGAGCAGATGTAGCGTTATGGCATCATAGGCTCGGACACATGAGTGAAAAGGGGATGAAGATTATTCACTCAAGGAATTTGTTGCCGGGTTTGAAGAATGTTGATTTGGACTTCTGTGAGAATTGCATTTATGGAAAACAAAAGAGAGTTAGATTTCTCAGGAAGGAAAAGAAGAGCAAAAAATTAGAGCTTGTGCATACAGATGTATGGGGACCTGCTCAGGTATCATATCTCGATGGCTCTCGTTATTATGTTACTTTCATTGATGATGCAACTAGAAAAACTTGGATTTATTGTATTAAGAATAAATCTGATGTATTTGATACTTTTAAGAAAT
>APFE031406629.1:138759-182763 GCA_000404065.3 Pinus taeda
TATATATATATATATGTGGAAAAAAATTGTATAAACATGAAAACCAACATGTTGTTGGCATGTTTATACAAGATATTTAAAGTGAAAACCAATTTGTTGGCACTTCAAATTTTCTTTTCAAAAAAAATAAAAAATAAAGTTCATCTACCTTTTTTCTCTTAAGTTGCAGTATCAACAACTTTTCGCATCTTGGACAAGTTTTTACAACTAGACAAATTTCTGCAACCAAATAACTTTTAAGCTTAAAATGATGCTTGGTGATCTAGATTAAAGGACTGTTGACAACAAGGCACCTGCAGGAGATCAAAGGACAACAAATAAGGTTAGAAACAAAAAAATTAAAGGTACACGCTGCTTTAATTTAATAATAGGGAAGGTTATATAACATGTATGATTAAGAAGATATAGTACTAAAGTGCAATCATTATAACCTAAGGGTAATGGCCGCCTAACAATATATCATATGCCACCACTTTAAAAGTCATGTCATGACCTTATGCCAAATCTCCCAAATTAATTACCAAATCATAAGTTTGAATGCGCCTAATGGTCAGATTCATTCCCATAATCCTTATGATAACCCATCCATTCTTCCCTATTATTACACTCCTCTGATCTTTCATAGCCACTCCATCTTTCTGCCAGCTAGACAACCATACTAGTTCTAGTTTCCTGTCAAGGTAGCCAATATTCGAGGCAAAGAATCCTTTGACATGGGGGTAAATGTTCGAACTAAGCCCGTAGGGAGGCAATTCATAGAGGGGTACCCACAAACTACAAAGCTGCTTCAAAGAAGACAATGGTTGCAGTTCATTGAGAAGTTTAACGACTTCCACAAGGAGGTAACCAAGAAATTTGCATGCTCATTCGATGGAATGGAGGTCGAAATTGGGGACATAAAGCTCACAGTAACAAAGTCTATGATCGCTGAGGCCACCAAGCTGCCAAGAAATGGAGAAAAATGGTTTAAAACCAAAGGGATTGATAACGAGGACTGGGAGGTTTTCCTCAAGAATCTGGACATGGACACTACGGTCTACAAAAAGGTATTCCCAACTCTTCTCTTAAAAACAAATGGAGAAACGTATTACTTGTGCTTCAGAAGTTTATCACTTATGAGGGTAGGTTTGGGAAAATGTATTTTGATCATGTTAGAATGATGGTGCACTTCCTTGAGGATCATTAGATGAATCTCCCCTATTTCCTCTTGAATAGCCTCAAGAAAATGGCTACAAATGTTTAGAAGAAAATCCAATGCATAGAAAACACCATGTATCATCATGGTCTGGTAAAAATATTGGTTGAGTTTCATCTCTGAAGTATATGGGATAACTAGGAGAGTTTCCTAATAAGGGGCCATTTTGAGGAAAAATCCTTAGAAAAACCAAGTAGCAGCAGGGCCCTCAGAGGAAGAAAGAGAACCATAGAAATGATAAAGGAACTGAAACTTCAAACTTAGACAAAGGTAACAGAAGAAGAGTTGCCAATAGGAAAAATTTTGCAGAGAATGAAGAGGGGAAACCCTAGAAGAAGGAAAGCCAAACCGAGTAAAGAAGAATTCTCACAAACTAAAACCTCTCCTCTAGAAGAAAAATCAGAGAATAAAAGAAGGAAAGTGCAGAAAACAAAAACCCTAGGGTCGAGAAGGAGCACGAGGTTGAGCACGACTCCACAAATAACACCAAAAAATACGGAATACATTAGTCTCTAGGAGAATGAGCCAAATGAAAAGGAGCCAATTGAAGAGGAGCCAACAGAGAACACTCCAACAGAGATTGAGCCAACAAAGAAAAAGCCAATAGAGGATGAGCCAATTGAAAGCCCTGGGAATTCTTCAAAAGTGTCACCAAGTTCATCACCACAACTTTACAACTCACCTCTAAGAAGCTGGATACATATTCCTAGTATTGACCCCGCTCAATAGCAAATATATGACTACACAGTGTCACTGGAAAGGAAGGGGACAACAAAAAAGGAAACCATTTAGATCCCTAGAGAAGGAAGCAACCAGGTAAATGAGAAATCAGACTCAAACATCTTGAATCAGGAGATCTTTGAACTAGAAACACTGAATTGGTATCTCAAAAATGAAAATCAAGCCTTGAAGACACAGAGTGAGATATAGATTGCCAAGAGTGAAAATCTCATCCTACATCTAAGCTTGTGGTATAAGAAAAACAAGAAGGTGAAGAAAGAAAATAGAATTATGCTGAGCAAGATAATTAGTTTAAAGTACAAAATTCTAATGAGGAAGCCTAGAATGCCAATCTCTGCCAAAAGGAAGAAAGCAATGAAACATGGAGATGACAAACAAGAAGCACAAGCAAAATAGAAGGAAGAAGTGTATGAGAATATACAACATCTCCAGTCTAGGGGAATGTAGAGTCCGAAGATTGTCCACAAATGACATCCTTTTTGTATAATGATCCTCTCTTTTTCCTATTTATTAACCACTTGAATGAAGCCATATCTACCAGGGTTTGATGAAGGTATGAAATAATATGTCTTCTTGTTCATATTTAACTTTATACCCTATTGTTTTGTTAAAGTTGCAATTGGCTACCAAATTAGTTTGTTTCTGTAGCTAATCCAGGTTTCTATAGCTGTCTCTATTGTTCACAAGGTTCTAGAGTTAAAGATCAGCAATGATAGGTGCAGATGGATAGAGGATGGCTCCCTCATGGGTACCTTCCTATCCACCTGAAACTTTTTGCTAAAAGAGGCACAAGAGATTGCGATCAAACTCCAAGTCACGGCAGATTAATGTAAAATAGAACCTGAGATCAGTTGAAACCTTATCGTTTTGCTTTCAAAATAGAAAAATGATAGTTTAGCAATACAAGTTTAGATAAGTTAGAGATATTAGGCTTAAAATATTCATACAGTTATGCCAAGATACCTGCTATAAAACTAATGGCCGCATTGTTATTTGGGTGTAAGCTGAATGATATAATTGTGAACAGTTTGTGGATTTCGTGTGAATAGAATTGGTTTTTATGTGCAAGCATTGTGTTGATTGGAAGCTCTAAACTTCTCTATGGAGGGCCCCTACGAACAATGGTATGTTTTAATAAATTACAATCAGATTTCCTTTAATTCTTCAATTGCTCTGTTTTGTGTGATAATGTAGCATAATGATCTCGCCAGCGAATTGTTATTTTCATAAGAACTTTAATTTGCTTTATACCTTGTTTAGATTGTTATCTAATTTTATTTATACCTAGTACATCATGGTCCTTTCGTTTGCTTATTATCCAACATAATTAAAGTGTGCTCAATTCACAAAATAGATGTTGCTTGGGTTATTTTGTTTGAGCAAAGATTGAATAAGTAAAAGAGTGAGAAGTTGTCTCCTAAACAATTGAGTTTAAACAATATTTCTTCATAGCTGGTAGAATGAGTTTATTTTTGTACTTAGAGGACTAGAAGCTGTAGCATAAATATTTAAGATTAAAAATCCCAAAAGAATCTAATACAAGTAGAACCATTCTCACATCATCTACAAACTAATTGTATAGAAATTAATTCCTAGGAATTTTAACCAACATCCCTAAGAATTACGACACTAATATAATTGACAAACACCACCTCCATCTTAAGTTTAGATCTTAAAAAAATACATAATGACCTAATGAATAACTCCTAAGCACATATGGTGGACCTGTACTTCATTAGCCTATGCACCTTGGCTGACAATTTATGATTGACAATTCAAGGACATTGAATTGACCAAATACTGCCAATATGGGTTCGACTTCTTAATTTTCCTGCTCACATGTGGCACTTATCTATCTTTCAAGGCATTGGAAATACCCTGGGTTGTTTCCTTACAACCACCTCTTCTTGTGGGTAGCTTGGCATATAGACCTATGGTAGATTATGTGTCAAAATCGATATATTAAAGGATTTCTAGACCAAATAAATTAAAAAAAAGCTATTTTAACTGGAACCATGCTTTTCACTATAAGAATATTGTTTTTCAATATCAGTTCTATCAATAAGCATTCCATTTACATAATTCTTTCATTCTATTCAAATATTTCTAGAGGCAGAATAACGAAAATTCCAAAGTTAAAATTTGGAAGCCTTTTACCTAACCTCCTAGGGAGTAGAAAGCTTCCTCTACTTCAGACAAGGATGATGAAGGATCTGATGATGGATTGCATTTGGTGGATAATGTCCATATTTTTTATTATCCAAAGTCTTATAAGGACCCTGGTATGAACCAATTCTTTGGCTAGCAGAGAAATAGGGAATAATACTTCTTCGAGGGCATTGAAGTGAGATCATGAGTCAGATTCTTTGGACTATGGAAAGCATTATCCTTTATAATGTAAGGATAATATTTAGAATTCCTTGACAAACTAACCTTCAAAAGAATGGGTCACAATTTCGAATTAGAAAGGAAAGAAAGGTCACTTTGAGGCATAACCCCAATTTATATGATTCTCTTTTGCAAATGTTTCTTTTACTCCTCTATGACTTATTTGGTATTCTCAATTCCACAAATATTTGCAATGATCCTATGGGTATATGGCACACTATGTGAGGAAAAGTGAAAGAATCATGATTGTATATGATGTATTTTAGTTTTTATTAATTAATAGAAATATATATTATATATATATAATATATATTAATATATATATATATATATAATTATATATATATATATATATAATATATATATAGATATAGATATATATACTTTGTAATATTTTCTTTATGACTTAAAATAACACAACCACCAATTGAATGTAAAATATAATCTCTCTTTTTGGTATGTAGAGGCAAAGAGTAATTAAAAGTAAAACAAAATCTTATTCCATAAATAGGTAATGTGTACATCATAACATGAGGGAGAAGTGTAAATAAATGAATTATTCTAATGTTTACCTTATGTTTTAATACATTGTAAGGTGTTTCCCTTTGAGGAGAACTCCCCTGGTTGCCACTCTGCATTGGTCAATAACCTTGGATTGAGTGTTAGATGATTGAACAATGGTGTTCCATTAGATTAATAATTAAGAACAAAACTAATAGTTAAAAAAACTAACTGATAATTAGCATAAGAATAACGATTAGGGAAAAATTGAATACAACCCTTCCTCCACACACAGATAGCTTCATATGGTTAAGATTCGATGGGAGTTAAGGGTAGCTACCCTATTCTTCCCCTTACCTCACCGGTCATTCACTCGACGTTGTTTGTAGGAAGGGTTATGTGTCAATCTCTTCGTAGGAGGAGGGTTTACGACTATTTTCAATTATCAGTAAGTGACAAATTGATTACCTTCTTGTTTTGGCAATTCAATTGTAAACTTTCATGAGAATATGAGTAATTTTTCATTGCAAATTACTTGTAAAACACCATGGAAGAGGAGCAGAACTATCAAGTTGGGTTGCAAAGGTTGGACTGGTTCTTAGGTATGAATGAAGGTTTTCACTACATGATGAGCTAGGTTAGCTTCCTCGATGTAAAATTTCACAAAGGGTTTTCTTTTTCAACTTGAATATCTCCTTCTTAACTGTAATTTTTGGTTTTATCAGCCTAGTGGCTCCCATGTTAGCGCTATTTAACCTCGAGGTATCCATCTTTGCCATTTTTTTAATAGTTATCTTACACAACTTCAGAGGGCTTTTCCTTCTTTCAAAAAGGTTTTATTTCCTCCTTGTCGGGTGCAAGAATTCACGTAGGTGAGGGTTTCCATATCTCTTAGCAGTAAATGCCTAACTGCTACAAGATTTTGATGGTTTTTCATGTGTTTCTTACATAATCTTCTTCTCTTAGGTTTTTTCTGAAATTTCCTCTACCGTTAAATCAAGTTTTCCTTAGGGGGTTCAGATGGTCACTCACACTGACTATAAATTGGTTTGAGAATTGATGGTTTTCCCTCTATAATCTTAGTTTTTTTTTTTAAAGTTAATGTAGGACCTCCTAAGGTCATAAAGATGGGTTTTTGTGTATATTTGGAAAATGTATATATATGTAGTTTTTGTTACACTAAATTATCTTTGATCCTCAATGATTGTATGTCTTTGTAACATTGAGATCTCTATTATTGATCTATTTAATATGGTTCAAATTGCACATATTTTTCGTTTAAATTAATGGTGAGAATTGTTCTCACTCAATATGGATGGTGATAGACAAGTTACATGTTTAAATTAAGTTATCATTAGTATGTGAGTGAAATTTTGTAATTGAAAATCACGCAATCCTCATTATGGTTTACATGCCAACCACATTCATGGCTTCATTAAATCACAATGTTGTTTCAAATTTTAACAGTTGAGGATTATACATAGAAATACATGCCTTAAACTTCTCCCAACATGATTAGTATAAACCCCTTTAGACATATAAAAAATGGGTACTTAAATAAATAAATATAATGTTATGTTTGAGCCCTAAACTTGAGCAATTTAAAAGTAAATTCTAGTCCCAAGGAGATGCATTTTTGTTTGTTTTCCTTTATTTTGCAAGAAACAAATTGTAAATTTTACATATCCTACATATGGAGCCTCTTCAAAAGAAAAATCAATTACATGAATGAATTTCTAACATGAAACTAACTCATGTAACCCCACTTTAGCAGCTGTAGCCATTTACACAACCACAATGTGGCTAATGAATGGATGGTTCTAGCCTTCGTTGATGTCTGTACTTCTTTGTCTATCAATGTGAAAAATAGTTTTGGGCCAATGTGTGTGCATGTTTTTGGAGCTATCCAATTACAATGTTGTATGTTCCTTTGACAAATGTTGGCAACATGCTAGGGCATTTGAGATGCTCGACCTGAACTTGGATGAAAATCCCTAGATGAACTATGTCATACTCATAATAATCCAGGCTTCTATCCCCAAGGAGATGTAAGCCTTTCACAGACCATTTGTAGAAGTTTCAGATACAGTGTACTAGGTATCACCTTGACAGAAAAATCTATGCTCTTAAACTTATAGATCAAAATGTAACAAAGAAAACTACTTGAATCTGAAGCAAGTCATCATTTTTCAATAGAATTTTGGCCTCTATTTGTTGACACACAATCTAACCATCCACATTCAACAAGCAACTTCTTTGCTCATGTTTCTTCTGTTTCATTGTATTTAAATAAAAAGGAAAATCCCATAAAATCTCTTTAAGGTTTAGAAATATTAAAAATCGTCAAACCTCACATATTGAGAGACACTTCTGCTGTTTACAAGTTTTTTTTGTTTTTTGGCTTACCATGTCCTTCACATTGGATTCTATTGAGCAGTTCTCATGAGATAAGTGAAACTATTTTTTTTCAGATAGATCTGTGCTTGTTCTTGTTACCACAAGTTACTCTGTTTTGAAATTTGTTCTGTGAAAATGTCGATCTACTATGTGATTTAGTATATAAATGTACTTGGGTTGTGATAGAGTAATGATTGCGAAATAAAATATACAAGAAAATGAGGATTTCTCTAATATCGATTGGGTGTTGATGGAAATGGCCATTTTTCTGGTTATTTTAGACTAGAATCCCGAGAGATTTTTGGAAACTTGAACTTTAAGTTGTTTAATCTGTAGAATTCAAGTTCTCTAGAGTTTGTCAGGGTGTTGAATCTATTTATGTATTCAAAAATATTTTTTGAAAAACAAAAAATTGCATTCTTGCAAGTGATGCTATAGGGATTGGTATGGTCTACCTGTGGTACATATGGTACTATGTACAAGTGGTACATATGATACCCATATGAATTCATGTATTACATAATAATATATGACATGTTTAGCTGTGGGTGTGTAATACACACTATGTGTAGGTACACATGAAGACACTGGGTGACTGTCTCGTATGACAACCAACCTGGAGTGCATACGAAAGAAGGAAGCTAAGAAAGTGATTCAAGGATAGGTATGAATGTTTTATTTTAGTTTTGTATACATGTGTGAGCTAACCTAATACGATATTTCGTACATATTGATTTGGAAAATGTGCTAGTTGACTTGTTGTATGCATAGAAACTGCAGGAAGAAAGTGTTTGATAAGAACACAAAGGCTTGGAAGAACGAAGGGGAAGGACATGTATTTCATCAAATAAAATAAATGTCAGGCAATATAAGCTGTAGCTACTCAAATAACAATACTTTGTATCAAATTATGATATTAATTGTGGTAAACATAGTTGAGTTTCTGCATCTAAAATCTCTCATAAAATTGATTGAAACAAATGTTATAGGTAGAAAGGGAAGGAGATGGCCTGGGAGAACTACTTTGTAACCGATATATTTCTATCAGAAGTTTTGCATCATATAGCCAGGCCATGGGAGCCTATAAATTCAGAAACAACTACATGTGAATGAGTAAATTACATTATAAGATGTAGTAATACACTGAGGATAGTGTAAATTTAAGGGGGGGAGTATGTAACACCCCTCCCTTGTATGTAAAACTTTACTAACCTAAGTTGACAAAAGCTAGGTTTGATGTGTAACAAGAAAAGTAAATGCTTCATTACTAAACAAATAAAATAAATTAATCACTTGGAAAAGCGAGACACCAAGAGATGAGATTCTTGCGCAACCCCATTGGAGAATGGGAAGGGATAATTATTTCATGATAAAGATTCTAGATTCTATTCTAGAAAAGCTGGATGGATTGGAGATAAATATCCATTAAGAAAAATGTAAAATATTTTCAAGAGAGAAAGGCAAGATTTTCTGAGGAAAAGCTTCGCGGGAGAGAAAGGCGAGCTTTTCTAAGAAAAGCCTAGGAAAATGGATAAAAATATCCATAAAAGAGGGACGCTGCTAATGAAAACCATATCATGAAAGAGGGTATTAAATACCCATTGCAGAGATCAACAAGAGGCATTTGATCCACGACAAGAACTCTTGGGTCGAGGGTGAACTAGAAGAGTCAGTTCTAGGATGGGTGTTGGTGCTCCATTTCCAAGTGGTGTTCTCTCTTCTAATCTAGCCAGATTCACTTGCATGGGATATATTCTATGTGTAATCCTTACTTTTTATGTTGTGGACGTATAGATGTTTGTGTTATCTTTAGTATGGGAATGATTGAATTCTTATGCATGTGAGTTTTATTGCTCCAAGTATAGAGTTAGTAATGGAAGCTAGTATGTAGTTTTTAATACTTGGGTCAAGGAGCTATCTGACACACATTGCTCATGCTAGAATCTGCATTCATAAGTAGAATTTCCTCTACTAACTTTGTTTATAATATGATCAAATACGGATGTGTGGGATATCTATTGAATCTAAATTCGATCATCATTAAATTTAGTGAAGGAACATAGTACACCTCTAACCTTATGTTATATATTTGTTTTAAGTTCACAAATATCTATGCATGAGACATTGATTAATGCAGAAAATTTATGGAATAATGCTTCTAATTGTATAGTCTATGGTTCAGGTTATCTATACCATGCATTATTTGTCATTGGAATTTCATTCAATGAGGCTTGTTTAGCTATTCCTGCATATTGTATAAGAGTTATGCGATAAAAATTTTCACCAAACTTGTAGGAATATGATCATGATTCATGGCCATGCTAGTTGTAGTAGATTCAAGATAGTGTTCCATTATTCCTATGTGGAGTGAGTAAATAATTTTATTTGTTGCATGTTATGACTAATTCCTTTATCCAAATTGTCAATTATGACTTAAGGTTGATTTGATATATATAAATCTTATTTAAATGAATCTAAAAGTCCACATCATGGATCCAATAAAGCATAGAAGGAGTATGTCGTATTATGATTTATTTACTTTGAGATTGTTCATGTGCTAGATTATGAGTATAGTTGCAGGAATAATATTTTTTCATTGTAATGTTGGAATAATATTACATATGTCAGTAGTTGAATCTTAACTTTAATCGAAGGAAACTTAAGAAATGAGATCTTAGTAAGTAATTCTCAAAGTAGGCTCAGGGGGTATGTTACATAGCTGGTGAAGGAGACAAGTTGAAGCTTGTGAGCAAGTCTCCCTAGTTTAGAGGGAGTGATGAAGACACCATATTCTCCATGTGTCATGCACTAGGCTAGGACTAACAACTATATGTCTAGTGAAGGCACTAGTAGGGAGAATGGGTGATTAGATAAGCATCTGGGACCATTATTCCTTGAGGATTGGGAATCCAAGATAGAAGTAGTCTCGTGGATCGATAATATTTGAGAATAGGTCATCGAATCCAAGATAAGAGTGTGAAAATTTCACTACTGAGATAATATTGCAACAACTGGAATTAATTATTTTAACTGTAAAAAGTGCCATTATTGACCTAGTGGCTTTAACTCTTTCATATAGTCAAGTTTTAACTAACAACCCTCGCTTAAAATTGATTTGAGGTTTCCTTTGACCAAATTCTTCTAAACAAGTCATGTGAGTGGGAACTACTCACTTGCAAGCCCTACCCTTGTCAAAATTTAATCAATGATATTCAATAATTTACCATGCCCCTAATCGCCTAAGTCTAACTCACCTAAAAATCCCCCCTTGAAACTTGACGTGGGGTTTCCCTTGACCAAATTCGACCAAACCAAACAAGTGAGTGGGAATGAATCACCTCCAAGTCCTACCCCGTTAAAGTTTATCACAATGGTATGCAATAATTCAACATGCCCATTACCACCTAAGTCTATCTTTAGACTTTATCAGTAATTATCTAGGGTCATCCATGCCTTTCCAAGTCTTACAATAGTATGCCCATTTACATGCAATAAATTTTCAACTCCATTATAATTTTTTTATTTTTTATTTTATAATTATACATTATTTCTATGTCAAATTCATCCTCTCCCCTTTCTATTTCCTTTACTTAACTAGGCCCATCAATACTTTGCTTCCATACTCTTGTGTTCATGCAACTACATGACCTCCTCCCACTTGGACATGAAATTCCTCTTGATCTATTGGTCTTGCTACACACTATTTAACATCTAAATGAACTACAATTCACCAATTCCAATGAAAACCATAACTTAAAGAACAATTTGTAGCACATAAACTTATCTCATAACACATAATTTTTCAACATGCTTAGATGTTAAATTGTCATTTCCTTCCATGGAAATGAAGTTGTGGCCACGAATCCACATACCACATCATCATATATGAAATAATAGGCTGGAATAATTCACTGCTTTGAGTATATCCTTCATGACATCTTAGAAAACTTCATTTGGGTTTTTAATCATGCAACATTTTTGTTGTGAACTCATAAATATTTTTTAGCACTTGTTTCTCCTTGACTTGGTATTCTAGGTACCTTCCATAGAACTGCCCAACCTCGCATCTTATCTAGATAATGATTCCAACCATACAAATTAGACCAATTCAAAATACAAATATCATTGAAGGTGCCCCACCTCCACTTAGGGCACAATCCACTAATGCTTGAAACTAAGTGTGATAACCCTAGCCTCAACATTCTAGGTACTTGGATAAACATGTCTATTCATTCAAGTCTCTTGTTGAGGGGAATCGTAGGTTGTTCAAATCTTGTGTTCAACATGAGATCTATCAATGGCCTATGTTGGGCACATAGTGCCTCCCCAATTTCCCTCATACATTCGAAGTAACCCATATGTCATGGCACTGTGGGTAAGGTTCCATAACCTGCCAAATTACTTGGGTGCCTCATCTTCATTACTAAGTGAATCTAGTTCTTCTTCATTGGATTTGATCATAGGTTACCAATTTAGCCGATTGTATCCCTCTTGGATGAATCCCTTCAAAACCACTTCTATATAAATAATGAAATCCTAAGCCATTGTGATGCCCTTTGTCCAAGAATTCAAGGCTACTCCAACTCCCTTGGCCATCCTTTAGGGAGGTTCCATAGTCTAGCTACAAACTTCGTCCCTTCCCTCTCACTCTCATAGTCATTGTTGTAGAAATTCCTTGTAGATTCAAACTACAAATTGTAATATGCTAAAACAATAGACTTGAATATACCCTAATCATTAGTGAAAACAATTAAATGATTGCGAAGTCATGAAGCACCCAAGAGAAATAATTAAATCAACACATTACATAATGATTTCTTGTGGAAAGCCACACCTAAAAATGCATGGTCTCTATATATTGCATTACTTAGAAAATATGAGATGATTACAATGCTTTGTTCAATCCTGAGCAACCTATGCACTATGTTTATTTGTCTCACAGCTTCTTGGACAAGCCCTGGCCAATACTTAAACCAATTTTCTGCTTTCCCAAGTAACTATTTCCTTCCGTTTTTCGTCAAAGAACTAGCTCCCTATTAATTAAAAAAATTACTCAATTGGAATTGCGCAATCCATCATAGGTCTTCCTCTCATTGCATGCACCACTTGTACAATTTGGATGATTATGCAAATGATAATACATTGTCCCTAAACTCTAATTTCAACTTGGTCTCTCTCTGATCTAACATGCATGAGTTTATTATGAGCAAATCATCAGTTTACTAGTTTATCACTGTATGTAGCACCATACTCCATTGCAAACAACACCACAATACTACACCGCCCACTAGTTCCTCCATCAACTGGAATTAGTTTAACTAACTTTAACTCAACTAGACTAATTAAATAATTACGACTCATAATAAACTCAACCACGACTCCTATAATGTATGAGACGCTCTACATGACTCAAGTTAGACCCTCAACTCGAATTAACTAAGCCAACTAAGTTAACTAATACAAGTTGTCATGAGATATGGAATTACAATTTTATTCTCAATTTAATTCAAGGACAAAATTAAATTACAATTTTCCTGTTGCATTTTCAACAAATATAACATTCCAAGAAATACCTGATCTTGTAAGAACGATTTTTTATTTTTATTTTTACATGAATTCTTGCTTGATATCAAGTTAGAGATCTACAATGAGTCAAAATATGAAAAGGGATCTATATCATATAGAAGGAATTAAAGAAAGATGATTAATCTGGAAAAATTGATTCTTAGAAAGGAGTTGGATCAACAAAGCCCTACGGTCTACGAGCACAACCCTAGGATTGGATTTAGATCATTACTTCTGCTGAAAGAAGAAATCCTAATGTTTGCAAGGAAGAAATGAAATTAGGATGTTGACATGTATATGGTATACAGATCAAGAGGGAGATGATATTATTCTCAAAATATAATTACCTTATATCTCTCTTAGTTTATTATTACTATTATTTTTGTTTTTACTAATAGTTAGTCTATTGTCTTAAAATTATTTGCCTGGTTGTAATTTCTCTTCCATAACCTCTTAGTGAGGATTGAAGGTACATAGTGAATATTAACAAGGCTATGGAAGAAGATGAAAATAATGGATAAACAAAGAAAATCCTATGACAAGAGGACTTGTGTTAAGACATATTCTACTAATTGAGATCTGGAATCAATAGAAGTACACATATTAACAAGATTAAATTATACACTAATCTATGTGAGAAACGATCAATGGTGATTGAAGTATGTAGTAGACAAAAACTTAAGATAAATACAAAGCAAGGGATTACCCCAGTAAGAGGGAGAAGGCTGTGAAGGGACATTTTGTCAAGTACACTTATGTTAAAATTTTATTATCTTTATGATTTTTGTTATTACATCATATGTATGTAGAGAATGTCCTCTTTGATGAAAGGAGAAGCGTGTGTAAGAGATATCTCAAGCTTGTGAGGTACATGAATATATATTATCCTTGTAAGCAGAAGGAAACCTTTGTACAAACTCCTCCAGATTGATGAATCAAGGTTGATCCTATATGATTTTTGATGAAAGTAATAGGGCTCATGTGTCAAAAGGTGTTGCATTGAACATAATATTTTCTCTCGAGGAAGAATTCAAGGCTTCTTTAACCCTTTTTTTAGCCTCATAGGGAGTTGGCCTCAGAAATATCTTGACTAGATAAGTGATAGCATCAGTGGCAGAGGGAGAAAATCAGGATTTCCATGGTAGGATCTGTTTTAGAAAGAATACCCAGTTAGGGTAACCGATGTAACCTATATGATTGATCAAGTGAAGGAAACAAATAAATTTATGGTTGAGAAAATACATGTAGCTAAACATGTGTTGAAGTAGTACCATGGTAGAATTGGTCATCGCTTCATCAGTTGTGGTTTGTAAGATATCTCAAACAAAGAAGTAAAACTATAGGATTTCACATTGAGCAAGGAGTGCTAAAGCAAAGAGAGTTTGTATATTGCTTCTATTTGGGCTCCATTATAATCTTTGGATGAGTAGGAAGTGGGCATTTGTTGCACTTAGTGGCAAAGTATATTGTGGATTGATTGACAAGCTAAGAAGCAATATGTCTCCAATTTTTAGGATCGTTTTCATCAGGTGCATATGTGAGCTTGATGACATGTCAAGGCACATTAATATATAGTACCAATACAAGGTACATGAAGATAAAATTTAAGCTCAAGTATATCTCCACTGATGAGTAGAAAATTGGTATTCTGATAAAGCCTCTAACCAAGGAAAATTTTAATACTTCAGGAACAAGCATGGACTTGTGGATATTACTCCTCTTGGTAAGAGGGAGTGTTAATGTGACAAAAATATGGATGGATATTATCCATATAGGAAGAATTGTCTGCGAGGCCCAAATAGATCCCCATAGAGGTCTGAGTGAGATCCTTCCAGGGAAGAAACCCATATTACTCCCTAAATAGGGTTGAGTGCGGGCTGTCAACATCAAGATCCATATTACTCCCTAGATAGGGTTGAGTATGGTGTTTCAACATCATGACCCAAAATACTCTCTAGTTAGGGTTCAATAATGTATGTGAGCATCAAGGCCAATGGTGCTCACCAATAGGGTTCAGTGAGTCCCTGTTAGTACTCTGTAGGAGGGTTGAGTTAGTATCTCAACATATTTTCCAAGTGAAGAGAAATTTTTACTTGAGGACCATATTACTCTAAGAGAGTGTCCTTAGGACTTGTCTTTATACCATGTGTCAGAGAGACCAAATTATGGTGTCTAGTGGATGTTGATGATGTGTCATGGGTCATCTACTAACAAGCTTCTATCGTAACTAGTGAATGGTGATTGATTAGATGTTGATGTTGATATTGATGATGATGATGATGATTATTGAATTGAGGCTTATGTGATCCATATCCAATTTTTGAGACATGTTTTACTTAATGTTGATAGTATGTTTGAGATTCCAACTAGTGGATGTTGATGAGATGATATTGATGATGTTGGAGATGCTGACTAGTTAATGATATACCTTATGTTAGAGATGCTAAAAATGTTGATGATGATTTGTTATAACATTTTCATAGAGATATTCTTGTTAAACACACATGGGCAACAAGAGAAATATGAAAGATAAAACATGAGAGTACAATTTTTATTAACAAGAGATATATATTTATAGTACATTATGTGACCGTTGGGTTCCACATCCCAAGGTCTCTTGGTCTACTTTGTCTATTCAACTTCCACACTAACCCATTTAGGATTAGGTGTCCAACATTCCCCCCCTTAATCCGAAGGGTTATGTATGAGTCCAAGAAGAGAGCTGTAATACAAAATGTGCAAAAATGCATGGCATCACTAGGCTGAATGTGCTCTCTGAAATGTTGGTATTAAGAGCGGTGGTTTAAGGATGACCACCAACACTGAAATGCTTAGTGCAATTCTTGGAACTCTTCCAAAACTGGCAAGAAGCTGAAGTCTTCTGCTAGAGGAAGTGCTCCTATTGTTTTGAAGAGGGAAACCTTCAACCAATAAAGGGAGGTCTCACCTCGCATAAAAGGGAGAACTTCAACCTGAAAAGGGAAGTCTCGACCTGTGATGGTTTAAGTATGACTAACAACTCTGGAATTCTTAATGCAATTCCTGGAACTCTTCCAAAACCGGCAAGAAGCTGGAGTCTTTTTCTAGAGGAAGTGTTCTCAATTTTGTTCCTGGAATTCTTCCGAAACTGGCAAGAAGTGAAGTCTTCTGATAGAGGAAGTGTCCCAGATTACCAAATGAAGGCATGCTCAGGGGCATCTTTGTCTCTGGCTACAACTGTGAAACTGGGGTGGCAGGTTGTGGCTTAGGCTCGCTTGATGTGACTTTGAAGCTTGGATATGACCATCATTTCCCCCCTGTCAAATACAAGGTGAGATGATGGAGAAAACTCGACTGCAAGACTGTTCAATACTCTGGAACAAGTTCTGACATGTGATTGGAGTATCTTCTTGGCTGTTGATGCCCATTGCCAAGGAGCGATCCATCCAAGATGAATCTTTCTTCTTGCAGGTTGTTTGTTTATGAAGCATCCGTGTGAAGAATGGGTGGTTTTATGACAGTGCTTACATGGATGAAGATCAAAACAATGATGTTTCAAATGGCCAACTCGGTCACAATGTTGGAATTTCACAATCTATTGCTGTGGAAGAGGGGCAGAATCTAGGACAGCTGGATGTGAGCTGTCATGAAGAGTAGGTGAACTGTCATGAATGAATCCATCACTCTGAAACTGTATGGGTTTTTGAGTAGTCTGGAATATGAAAGGACAAGTCCTTGTCATATCCAAGACCGGTTTTGTGCTTGTTTTGGACAAGCTGTTCCCAAGGTCTGATGATGGGCTTGGGAATTGCAGACTGAGTTTCTACATCTGCATGTACAAGTGCCGCTTTATTGGGTACTAAATCTGAATAAACTATAACATTATTGTCTTGATGTTTATGGGAGTTTGTTTCAATCTTCTGAATAGAAACAGGTTCAGAATGATGACTCCACTGCTGTAATTCTTCATGCTGTAGCTTCGTCTCAAGCTGTAAAAACTCAATATTCTCCTGTGCATTTTGTAGACATATTTTAATATTGAATAGAGAGGTTTTGTTGATCTTAACCATCTCATCAACAGTGGAATGTATCAGAGTATTTAACAACTCTAATGCATTATCAAGTTTGGTCATTTTCTCCATTATCTTATACTTTAAAGAAACTAATCACAACTATTAACTAGTGAAGAAGAAGCAAAAATCACTCACAATTCAATGTCACTACAATATCCTCCATAAATGTGCACCAAATAACTAGTGTGTAATAACTCTATTCAATGTACATACCAGGACTTCAACTCAAAGACTTATCCTCCAACCAACAAACAACAATGATTGTAATGTATTCACAATCCACTACATATGCATAACAGTTCACTCATGACCAGCATATAAAATTAAATAGAGCAACCACCAGACATCCACGAGATTAAAACAAAAGGATCCATGACCACTAGGAAAAATCTTAAATCATGGTGACACAGGGTATTTTTTTTTTCTTTGCAAGTCAAGCACAACCTCTTGCCCTTAGTCGCGTTGCGGAAATCAGGGCCCTATTCTCAAATCCAACAGTCAGCAAAAATATTGAACAACAACCTTAAACATAATGTGACAACGAGCTACTAAAGTAGTTGGAAGAAGAACTTGGCTTCGGAGTGCCTGGATTGTGTATACCTCTTTGTTGCTGGTGAGAGATTAGCTCGAAGCATAGTAAAATGGATGCAATATGAGGTCTATTGATGCAAAATTCTCAAGATTGTTTTTACGGCAGATTGTTGACTCCTTTATGTGGTGATGATTCGAAATTCTGATGAATCAATAAATGCTTAGACCCCGCTATCTAATGTTTCTTCAGCGTTCATGTGCAGCTCAAGAACAAGGAACCAATCCTTTGTGAGAAGACTTGGGCACGTTTAGTTCAAAAATCAATCTCTTTACACCACATCAAACACAACTTTTGTTAATAGTAGCTTGAACCCAATATTTTAGGTGCAATTGCATCCTTCTAATGGTGGAGATCTCTTCCAACAGTAGTCAAGTGATTCAATTCCCTCTGTTCTCAATGAATCTTGGCCTAGCTAAGGGATTACACAACATACAAAGAAAGGAACTCAAACTTCTTAGGTACTTCAGAAATCTGACCTCTGGCACAAGAAAATCATTCCCCTAGCAACCAGAACTCATCCCCTTGTATATTCTTCAAACTCGTCGTCCTTTTTAGCTATCTTTTGTGGCAGAATGAGAGGAAATCGACTTAGCAGTAGTAACTGAATCTTGGACTTGGGTGTGAATCTTTGGCTCCATGGTTCTTGTCCCAAACTAGATTCACCGTCTCAATGCACATTATATTACTGGCCGCTCAACTCAATATATCCATCCAATGAACCACAGAAAATTCACCATACCATTCCCACGATTCATTGTAGAGTTTTAACCAAACATGCATTCAATATGTGGGGGACACGCATTAGATCATTTCTACAACAAAGTCCTCTACAGATTCAAGGCCAGGGAGACCCTCGGGTATTCTCTTTCAGGCTTATATGTAGATCCTTTTTGAAGACAAGTATTTCAATATTGCTTGGCAGATGAATGGTTATTTTGTTTACACTAATCCTGTGAGTGGCAAGGAGCAATAACAAGCTTCGCACGATAAAGCACCATCAATGGTAGAAATATCATCACAGACACAACTTTCTTTGATAGTTGGAAGAATACGACCAGGAAATGGCGAACTAATGTAAATACTCATAACAGGAATAACAATCAAGATTTTTTTCATTCACGACCACACTTCATCGAATCTCTTTTGCAAATCTGGTCCACATTTAGACGTTGAAAGGCAATTCGAAGGCTATGAGAAATCTGCAAATCAGAGAGCATCTAAGCCGCCTCAAGATGCAAATAAGCATCAACACAGCACCGAAAATGCTAAGATTTGGATGACAACCATGCGGAGCCACCTGAGACTCGTGAAAGCAAGCCCCATGTTGGAATTACACAACCACTCCACTATCTGAATAAAATGCTGTTGGAACAAGCGTAAAAGCAGCACTTGTCTACCATTCATACAATATATGTAGTTTTAGTGACAACACAGTTACAACGGCTCCATGTTCATCACTGAGCGAGTGTTTTAATGGAAAATGTGACTCGCGTAGGACTCATACCGATGACCATGGTTGTGCTCTTCCCACGACTAGATCGCCTCTGTTGGTATTTGGCACAGAACAACGCATACACCACGCATGTACTATTCCAACGAACTAGTGTCCAGATTCAGGACCAACATTCATTGTAGAGAATAACAACTATTCTAAATCTCAATGCTTCGCTTTACTCTAATCAAACTCACAGTTCGAAGAAGGAATTCCTGAAATGCAAATGGAATTTCATCAACACATTCGAGTAACGGGCAGGATAGGCGCATAGGTTACTGACCCTCAACAATGGCGTAGACAAATTCTATATTTCATCAACACATTCGAGTAACGGGCTGGATAGGCCCACAGGTTATGGACAATTTCCTTCTGACAGGTAGAGAGAAAACGTTTAACAATTGGACAGCAAACGTTTAACAGTTGGACAACAAGTAGTCACCTTCTAGCAGACAGAGAGCAAGCATTTATGGATAGACGAGACAGCCAGAGAGCGCAGGCAATGTCAGGCAGCACCATTTAGGTGACAACATGGAGCAGGCTACCAATATTTATGAATAGGCAACATTTTTTTTGAATGGAAATTCAACGTATGGACAGTGAGCCCTAGAGACCAAAAATAGAGACCTGCGGATTTCAGAGGTCAAGAATGTCAGGGATGGCAGAGCCAACGCGCCAGGACTTTTAACTCTCAACGTTTTTGCATGGCCTTCAACACATAACATAGGTCATATTTATAACCACATTCCATAGTCCAAGGCATACACTGCATATTTAAATATGGACAAACGCATCTGCCTCACACTATTTCAATGCTTTCCATACACCACATTGTGGTATTCATTCAACACACCGAAAATTATACATATGCCAGCACAACTACATACAATGAATTCAACACTAGCACATGAATTAATCAACCAGCAATATCACTGCACCGAGAGTTCATGACCCACATAACATTAATGGTCGATGCATAGGTCTGGTGACAGAAACACAACAAAAGGCCACAAGCAAATAGTGACTCAAATATGAGTAGGGCCAGAATTCGCTTGCTCTGATACCATGTTAAACACACATGGGCAGCAAGAGAAATATGAAAGATAAAACATGAGAGTACAATTTTTATTAACAAGAGATATACATTTATAGTACATTATGTGACCGTTGGGTTCCACATCCCAAGGTCTCTTGGACTACTGTGTCTATTCACCTTCCACACTAACCCATTTAGGATTAGGTGTCCAACAATTCTTTCAAGACAAGAGAATATACATGGTCATTATGAATACCTCCCTAGAGAAGAGGGAGTGTTGAATTTTGTAACTATGGTAAGTCTCATAATGTATTTCTTTGGTCTTTGATGTATTTATAAGCATGTTATTCTTGCTTTAGTCAAAAGAAAGTTGATATTACAAATTATATTCATGTGAGTTGTGAAAAGGAAAAATATAAATTATAAAAAATGTTTTCGCCCCAAAAAGTTAAAGTCAACCTCCTCTTAGTCATGTCGGCCCCTCGAACGGTCAAAATGGATCATTTTAAATACACACACATTTGACTCATTGAAACACTATATATTGAGGCATTCAACCTCTTCTCCAACAATCATAAAAATTCTCTTTGTTATTTGTCCCTAAGTCTATCGAGGAAGTGAAGAAGGAAATTCATCACTCTCTCTTTCTCTGTTGAAGAAATATTTATTGAAGGATATTAAGATCTCTCTCTACTAAAGGGAATTCATATCTCTCATATTTTTTTATATGGACTATTTTTTGTTATCAAGTAAAGTATGTCTAAGGTAAGAGAAATGCCTATTTTGAGGCTAGCGAAGGGTTATTCTTAGACAACAAAATATGAGGCTAGAAGTTCAAACTTGTGTGGAATATTGACTTGACTAAGAGGATGGACGAGGTTTGACCTAGTTGTATATTTAAATGTATAGTTTTTGAATTTAATAATTCTCTATTTAAATGTATTTTTTTGTGTGGATGTCTCTTTTTGATCCTACCACCTTAAATTCTATATGGTTGATGTATTCTATGTAATTTTTTTAATGATGAAATCATGGATAAGAATGTGTAAAATAATTAAATCATCAAAATAAATTATTATTATAGAACATTATTCAAAATTAAAAAAATTCAGCTCTAATATTTAATTTTAATGGTTTTTGGCCCCACTCAAATTATCTTTACCAATGGATCCATTCATCATGGAACAAAGGTTGCAAGGTTATTTTTTATCCAAAGGTTTCTTAAATGTGGCCTTTTCTAAATAATAAGGATAACAAAAAGATTTATCGGAAGGGAACTAGTTTTAGGGCAATGCTGATTTGTTTCTAACACCTTGGTTTCTAGATTTCAACCCTTCTACAATAGTCATTACCAAGCTACCAATATGGGTTTGGATTTCTAATTTTCCTACTCATTTGTGGCACTTATAAATCTTTCAAGACATTAGAAATACTCTGGGCCATTTCCTTACAATCGATTCTTCATATGGGCAGTTTGGCATATAGACCTATCATATAATATGTGTCGAAATTGATATCTAAAAAGAATTTTTAGAACAAATGAATTTCAAAAATGGTGTTTTTCACCAGAAATAGGCTTTTATTATGATAATATTTCTTTTCATTATCAGTTCTACCAATAAACATTTCATTTACATAATTCATTCCTTCTGTTCAAATCTTGCTAGAAGTGGCACATGTGAAATTCCAAATCTAAAAGATGGAAGCACTGCACCTCACCTCCATGGGAGGAAGAAAATTATTCTTCTTTGTACAAGGATGATGAAGGATATGATCATGAAATGCATTCATTGGATAAGATCTAGGCTTCTAATCCTCGAAAGTATTTTGAGGACCCTAGTATGAATAGTTCCTTTGGAAAGCATAGAAACATGGAATAATGCTTCTATGGGTGCATTGAAGTGAGTTCATGAGTTGACTTATTCAGAATCTAACAAGGATTCTCCTTTATGATGTAAGGATAATATTTAGATTTTCTTGACAAATTAGCATTTAGAAGGTCAGGTCACAATTTCAAAAAAAGAATGGAAAGCAAGGTCGCTTCAAGGATTAACCCCAATTTGGATGATTCTCTTCTAAAAATGTTTCTTTTTCTCCTCTATGAATCAATTTATATTCTCAATCCCATACATATTTGTGACGTTCCTGTCATTATATGGCATAGTATGCTAGGAAAATGGAAAGAGTCATGATTGCATATGGTGTATTTTAGTTCTGATTAATCCATATAATTCACCTTACAAAAAATAATATGGACATCGCAATATTTTAATTATGACTTTTAGATGTAGTGCGTCACCTCCATATTCAAAATAACACACACACACACATCATAATTGAATTCAAAAGATAGTCTCTCTTTGGTATGCAAGAAAAAGAGTAATTAAAAGTAAAATAAACTCTTATTCCCTATATAGGTGGTTTGTGCATCATAGCATGAGGGAGAGGTGAAAATAAATTATTTATTATAATGCTTACCTTATGTTTTATATAGACACATACCAATGGATAATATATTTCTCTTTATATATATAATGCTTCGAAAATACCTTTCATCTCAATAGTATATTTATAGCTATTTTATTTAAATTTAATTTAATATAAAAAGGTAAATAGTATATTTAACTAGAGCAATCATATTATAGATTAAATGATTGGTAAATGCCGATAGTTCTCAATCTATATTAAGCATAAAGGCAATGTTTTCATCACACATTTCAAGTTATATATATATATATATATATATATATATATTAACTAAATTGTAAGTTTATTTAAAATTATTGTTAACGATAAAAAAAACTAATACATAATTTAAATATATATTCATTTTAAGAAAACATGTAACAGGTTCTTAACCATGGAGGTTTAGCTGCACTTTAACATGGATATTTTTAATATATAATTAGTCATTGTTACAATACCATATGCCAATACCATGGCTTATAAATACAACATGCCCAAAGAACCCTAACTTATTTCTTATGGCACTTGTTAATATGACATTTTTTTAATTAATCAATTTAATTAA
Organism: Pinus taeda; assembly: GCA_000404065.3. Taxonomy (NCBI): domain Eukaryota; kingdom Viridiplantae; phylum Streptophyta; class Pinopsida; order Pinales; family Pinaceae; genus Pinus; species Pinus taeda. The sequence continues at coordinate 161,750 of APFE031406629.1, forward strand.
AAGGGAAAGAATGTCATAACTACTTTGGAACATAATTAATTATTAATTATTTTATATAAATTATAATATAAATTGGAAGAATTTGACATTACATGGTTTACAATGTGCACAATAATCCAAAAAGGTGTTAGGGTTTTTTACTTTTATCCCTTAAATTTACAATTACCCAATTTCTATTGAAATTATTATTAATGAGACAATAAATTATATCTCTCACTTAGTGAAAAAAACAAAACAAATAATAGTGGAGAACTTTTAAAGTCAATTGTCTAATCGTTTTGTTGATTTTGTCATGGTCTAAGGTTTTATTATTTTAATATTTTCCTTAAAAGATCAATTTTGTACTTAAATTTACTCTAATAACATTTCCTTTTTTAACCTATGTGGACCATTATTGCACATTATGTCATGATTATCTACCATGGTTCAACAATAATGGTTGTCCCATGCTCAACCTTTTTCAAAATTATTCCTTAACAAACTAACCATTTAACCTTCAAAAATCTAACCGAATTAATCCTGGATTACAACATAACCATCATTCTTTTGACAGAATATACAAAATACCATGTGCAAACACCATACAGCTCAACATCCGGGAGTTACCAATGTTTTCGTTATAATATTATTGTTTTATGAACCACTGACTCTACCGCAGTCCTAACCTTTAACCCACCCCAGTGTACAGTGACATTAAAAGGGCGCGGGGTTTGGCAGTCCGGCCACAGCCTCTTCCGGCGCCAACTCCTCCCTGGTCTTAATGCATAGCAGGACAGGTGGCATGGTCCGTCTGTCAGGCCATGTGACACCTCGAGCTCAGAGTCCTCGGCCTTCTCGCTTTGATTTCCCGCTTTGTGTGGACGGTCATGATCTCGCCTGGGAAATGAAGGGTTTAATTGTTTACGCGATCCATTCAGCTCTGCTCGGGTGCTCCAACGCTGGTTCAAAACCCGTCACTACCGTTCCCACTACCTGCAAATTCGCCGGGAGCCATGAGGCACCAGCCACAAACTTACACAGGTAAATACATCGGGTGTCGATCTTAATGGTTGTTAGGTTATGGTCTTATGATGAATCGTAGCGATCTGTGGATAATCGCCCCTCTTTGTTGACAGTGTGCAGGTGAGAGCCTTTTATGGAAGTACAACATTCCGGCATCGTCTAACTCGTATCCTTGTTGTATTTCCTTATCAGAAAGCTGCTGTACTTGCTGTTTAATTTACTGATATACAACATCTTGATCAGCTGCTAATTTTATCTTTTCAAGTAAGGTACTCTGCCATTTACTGACCGAAATTCTGCACACACATTGCACCTTTCGACTCAATGCGTCAGCTACCCGATTCTCCTTTCCCTTCAAATGCTTTATTTCAAAATCAAACCCACTTAAAAAGTCTTCCCAACGAGCTTGTCTCGTATTTAAGGTGGGTTGACTGAAATAATTTGTCAAGCTGTGATGGTCTGTCAACAACAGGAATTTCCTACCCAAAAGGTAATGTCGCCACATTTTTAGTAAATGGATAACAGCTGCTAATTCCAAGTCGTAAGCAGAATATTTCTGCTCATGTTCCTTTAGTTTCCTTGATTCATATGCAATGACCCTTCCTTCTTGCATCAACACTCCTCCCACACCTTCTTTACTCACGTCAGTACAGACCACATAATCCTTATTAGGATCAGCTATACTCAAGATAGGCGCGGTGGTGAGTAAGTGTTTGAGCTGCTCAAAGCTCCGTTGACATTCTGCGGTCCACTTGAATACTTTCCCCTTCTTTTGTAAGGAGGTGATAGGGTATGCTACCCTTGAAAAGCCTTCCACAAATCTTCTATAATAACCAGCGAGTCCCATAAAGGACCTGATGTCTGCTACGTCCTTTGGTATGGGCCACTCCATAATAGTTCTGATTTTTTCAGGATCAACTGCAATCCCCTCTTTTGTGATTACATGGCCTAGGTACTGTATCTCTTCCTTAAAGAAATCACACTTACTAAACTTTGCATATAACTGATGTTCTCGCAAAGTTTGCAACACCACTCTAAGGTGTTCCTCATGCTCCTTCCTTGATCGGGAGTAAATCAGAATATCGTCTATGAATATCAACACAAATTTATCTAAGAACTTATGGAACACACTGTTCATCAAACACATGAAGGTAGCAGGTGCATTGGTCAGACCAAAAGGTAGCACCACGAATTCGTAATGTCCATACCTCGTTCTGAAAGCTGTCTTAGCGATATCCTCCTCTTTAATTCTGATCTGATGATAACCAGATCGCAGATCGATTTTAGAGAATACCGTTGCCCCCTTCACTTGATCAAAAAGTTCGTCGATTCGAGGCAAAGGATACTTATTTTTGATCGTGAGCTTATTCAGTTGACAATAATCAATACACATCTGGAAAGTTCCATCTTTCTTTTTGACAAATAACACTGGGGCTCCCCAGGGTGATACACTGGGACGGATGTAATTTTTGTCCAGCAGCTCCTGCAGTTGCATTTTCAATTCTGTTAGTTCGGGTACGCTCATGCGGTATGGTGCCCGTGACACGGGTGCTGCTCCTGGAATCAATTCAATGGTGAAGTCCACATCTCTTTTAGGTGGTAAACCCGGTACTTCCTCGGGAAAAACATCTGCAAATTCTTGTACCACCGGTATATTTCCCAACATAGCAGTTTTATCCTTCTGATTTGCATATCCCACCTGAATAGCACAGATCTGACACTTCTTCTTGACACATTTAGCTAACTGGGATGTTGTAATGGGTCGAACTTGTACGAGATGCTTGATTCCTTGTAGTTCCTGTTGCTCTCCACGGTCATCCTTATAGTAAATGGTCTTCGTCTTGCAATTCACTAAGGACCAGTGTTTCTCCAGCCAATCCATCCCAATCAGGATGTCATATGAACCCAAAGGTAGTATGTTTAAATCTGCCACTATTGGCTGCCCTGCTATGGTTAAAGAGCAATTATTTATTTTGGCCAAGACTCGTCTCTTGGCTCCTGTAGCTAATTGGACCAGCCACGGAATTCTGAATTTTTCAGATTGTAACTTACACTGTTCTACTATCTTTGGGCTAACATAACTTAAAGTAGCTCCTGGATCAATAAGAACAGCTATAGAAAGGTTTGAAATTTTACCTTCAAATTCAACCATAGAAGGCTGGTATTCCGCTTGGCGATCCTTCAAAGCTGCATTAATTCTGGGTACACTACGTGCCACGTCCCCAAACGGTCGATGCTTCATGAATTTGGGATATCTGGTCCGTCCCCTTTCGCTGTGGGTACAATTGGGTGAAGAAACACGAAGTACCAACCTTGCTATCCTGGAAACTGTTCAGGAGTTGAAAAATGAGATGGCACAGTTGCGAGAGGACAACGCGTGTTTGACGGTAGAGCAGGAAAGAATTCTAAAGAGTCTGTCAGACAGGCAAAACCCACCTTTATCTAACCCCAGCGCAGAACAGCAGAGGATGACAGAAGAACAAGGCTATCAGATTGAACCTGAAAATTCAGATGGCAAAGAGGATCACTCTGATAATGTACCACAACAGCAAACCTCAAAACGTCAGAAAATGGAGCTGCAGGGAGAATTCCGGAAGATTAAACCCCCACATTTCGATGGAGAACAGGAAGAAGCAGCAGAAGCATGGTTAATAAATATGAATAAATATTTTCAGTTGTATGAGTATGATCATAACTTGAAGGCGAGGCTGGCTATTTTCCAGCTACAAGGTAAGGCAACCTTGTGGTGGGAGGAAATTAAGATTGTCAAAGGGGTAAGTGAAAGGACCATTACATGGGAGAAATTTCAGAAGTATTTCAAAGAAAGGTACCTAACTGAGCGCTTTTATGATGAAAAGGCGAGAGAGTTCCATGATTTAAAACTGGGGCAGCAGTCTATGGACGAATTCATTAACCGCTTTACCTCTCTGCTACGTTATGTACCTTATATCAAAGAGGAAAAAGCCAAGGTTCAAAGGTTTGTGAGCAGTTTACCTTCATATATAAGAGAGAGGATTGAGTTTGACATTCTAGACATCGCGCTAGATATTCAGCTACCTCTTTCTTCATCTTTGGCCAACAGTATTCCTTGCAAAGTGCAATGACCATTTTTTGGTATCCTGGATGCCCGGTGTAATGGCTGATATGAAATTCGTCTAGAATCAATTTTCTAAGACTATCTTCATTGGGTACATACAACCTTTTATGGAAGTACATCATTCCGGAATCGTCTAACTCGTATCCTTGTTGTATTTCCTTATCAGAAAGCTGCTGTACTTGCTGTTTAATTTGCTGATATACAGCATCTTGATCAACTGCTAATTTTATCTTTTCAAGTAAGGTACTCTACCATTTACTGACCGAAATTCTGTGCACACATTGCACCTTTCGACTCAATGCGTCAGCTACCCGATTCTCCTTTCCCTTCAAATGCTTTATTTCAAAATCAAACCCACTTAAAAAGTCTGCCCAATGAGCTTGTCTCGTATTTAAGGTGGGTTGACTGAAATAATTTGTCAAGATGTGATGGTCTGTCAACAACAGGAATTTCCTGCCCAAAAGGTAATGTTGCCACATTTTTAGTGCATGGATAACAACTGCTAATTCCAAGTCGTAAGAAGAATATTTCTGCTCATGTTCCTTTAGTTTCCTTGATTCATATGCAATGACCCTTCCTTCTTGCATCAGCACTCCTCCCACATCTTCTTTACTCGCGTCAGTTGAGACCACGTAATCCTTATTAGGATCAGCTATACTCAAGATAGGCGCGGTGGTGAGTAAGTGCTTGAGCTGCTCAAAGCTCCGCTGACATTCTGCGGTCCACTTGAATACTTTCCCCTTCTTTTGTAAGGAGGTGATAGGGTATGCTACCCTTGAAAATCCTTCCACAAATCTTCTATAATAACCAGCGAGTCCCATAAAGGACCTGATGTCTGCTACATCCTTTGCTATGGGCCACTCCATAATAGTTCTGATTTTTTCAGGATCAACTGCAATCCCCTATTTTGTGATTACATGGCCTAGGTACTGTATCTCTTCCTTAAAGAAATCACACTTACTAAACTTTGCATATAACTGATGTTCTCGCAAAGTTTGCAACACCACTCTAAGGTGTTCCTCATGCTCCTTCCTTGATCGGGAGTAAATCAGAATATCGTCTATGAATATCAACACAAATTTATCTAAGAACTTATGGAACACACTGTTCATCAAACACATGAAGGTAGCAGGTGCATTGGTCAGACCAAAAGGTAGCACCACGAATTCGTAATATCCATACCTCGTTCTGAAAGCTGTCTTAGCGATATCCTCCTCTTTAATTCTGATCTGATGATAACCAGATCACAGATCGATTTTAGAGAATATCGTTGCCCCCTTCACTTGATCAAAAAGTTCATCGATTCGAGGCAAAGGATACTTATTTTTGATCGTGAGCTTATTCAGCTGACGATAATCAATACACATCCGGAAAGTTCCATCTTTCTTTTTGACAAATAACACTGGGGCTCCCTAGGGTGATACACTGGGACGGATGTAATTTTTGTCCAGCAGCTCCTGCAGTTGCATTTTCAATTCTGTTAGTTCGGGTACGCTCATGAGGTATGGTGCCCGTGACACGGGTGCTGCTCCTGGAATCAATTCAATGGTGAAGTCCACATCTCTTTTAGGTGGTAAACTCGGTACTTCCTCGGGAAAAACATCTGCAAATTCTTGTACCACCGGTATATTTCCCAGCATAGCAGTTTTATCCTTCTGATTTGCATATCCCACCTAAATAGCATAGATCTGACATTTCTTCTTGATGCATTTAGCTAACTAGAATGCTGTAATGGGTCGAACTTATACGAGATGCTTGATTCCTTGTAGTTCCTGTTGCTCTCCATGGTCATCCTTATAGTAAATGGTCTTTGTCTTGCAATTCACTAAGGACCAGTGTTTCTCTAGCCAATCCATCCCAATCAGGATGTCATATGAACCCAAGGGTAGTGTGTTTAAATCTGCCACTATTGGCTGCCCTGCTATGGTTAAAGAGAAATTATTTATTTTGGCCAAGATCCGTCTCTTGGCTCCTGTAGCTAATTGGACCAGCCACGGATTTTTGAATTTTTCAGATTGTAACTTACACTGTTCTACTATCTTTGGGCTAACATAACTTAAAGTAGCTCCTAGATCAATAAGAACAGCTATAGAAAGGTTTGAAATTTTACCTTCAAATTCAACCATAGAAGGCTGGTATTCCGCTTGGCAGTCCTCCAAAGCTGCATTAATTCTGGGTACACTACGTGCCACGTCCCCAAACGGTCGATGCTTCATGAATTTGGGATATCTGGTCCGTCCCCTTTCACTGTGGACAATTTTTAACATAGTGAGGCCCTCCACAGCCCCAGCACTGAACTGGGGGTCTGGTCATCCCTTCACCTTCTGGCCTAACAGGCTGCTCACTTATTCTTGATTCACTTATTGGCCTAGCTCGAGGCGCACTCTTTGCTACAGATCTGTTGTTTAACCCTTTACCAGCTCCCTTACTTCCATTGTTGCGACCTCCCTTGCTGCTCCCAACCATCCGATTACTCCTTTTTTCATTCCATCTTTTAGTTGAAGTATCCCCCTTCTGTTTATTCTGTTGGTAGCAGATCCTTGCTTTACGAATAGCCTCGTCCATGGTTCTAGGATTGTCAAACTCAATCCTCTCTCTTATATATGAAGGTAAACTGCTCACAAACCTCTGAACCTTGGCTTTTTCTTCTTTGATATAAGGTACATAACATAGCAGAGAGGTAAAGAGGTTAATGAATTCGTCCATAGACTGCTGCCCCAGTCTTAAATCATGGAAATCTCTCGCCTTTTCATCGTAGAAGCGCTCAGTTAGGTACCTTTCTTTGAAATATTTCTGAAATTTCTCCCATGTAATGGTCCTTTCACTTACCCCTTTGACAATCTTAATTTCCTCCCACCACAAGGTTGCCTTACCTTGTAGCTGGAAAATAGCCAGCCTCGCCTTCAAGTTATGATCATACTCATACAGCTGAAAATATTTATTCATATTTATTAACCATGCTTCTGCTGCTTCTTCCTGTTCTCCATCGAAATGTGGGGGTTTAATCTTCCGGAATTCTCCCTGCAGCTCCATTTTCTGACGTATTGAGGTTTACTGCTGTGGTACATTATCAGAGTGATCCTCTTTACCATCTGAATTTTCAGGTTCAATCTAATAGCCTTGTTCTTCTGTCATCCTCTGCTGTTCCACGCTGGGGTTAGATAAAGGTGGGTTTTTCCTGTCTGATAGACTCTTCAGAATTCTTTCCTGCTCTACCGTCAAACGCGCGTTGTCCTCTCGCAACCGTACCATCTCATTTTTCAACTCCTGAACAGTTTCCAGGATTGCAAGGTTGGTACTTCGTGTTTCTTCACCCAACTGTACCCACAGTTCTGGGTTCTCCCGAGGGTTACTGCTGTTCCCTTGCATTTCGTTACTTTTTCTGGCTTAACTGGTAGCTGTTGTAATTCTGTACCTCAACCCTAAATAAACAGGACAATAGTAAGTAAATTATTATTCTTCATATGTATGCATAGTATACGCTTCTGCACAGTGAAACTCGTCATGCTTGAGGCCTCAGTATTGAAACTTGGCTCTGATACCATTTTATCACGATCTTGATCACATATACATAAATATATAAATTTTTTTTTGGTATATACCATACATATAACAACAAATCCATATTAAAGTTCTAGTTCTTGGAGCATGGCCGTATGTCTAACCACATAGCTAGCCCTTAATGATTGCGGTAACATTAATAAACGATCTGAAATATTGTTGAATCGCATTACAGCTCAACATCCAGGAATTACCAATGTTTTCGTTATAATATTATTGTTTTATGAACCACTGACTCTACCGCAGTCCTAACCTTTAACCCACCCCAGTGTACAATGACATTAAATGGGCGCGGGGTTTGGCGGTCCGGCCACAGCCTCTTCCGGCGCCAACTCCTCCCTGGTCTTAATGCATAGCAGGACAGGTGGCATGGTCCGTCCGTCGGGCCATGTGACACCTCGAGCTCAGAGTCCTCGGCCTTCTCGCTTTGATTTCTCGCTTTGTGTGGATGGTCATGATCTCGCCTGGGAAATGAAGGGTTTAATTGTTTACGCGATCCATTCAGCTCTGCTCGAGTGCTCCAACGCTGGTTCGAAACCCGTCACTGCTGTTCCCACTACCTGCAACTTCACAGGGAGCCATGAGGCACCAACCACAAACTTACATAGGTAAATACATCGGGTGTCGATCTTAATGGTTGTTAGGTTATGGTCTTATGATGAATCGTAGCGATCTGTGGATAATCGCCCCTCTTTGTTGACAGTGTGCAGGTGAGATTGTTCAACTGCGACTTCGATGGTGTCAAGGTAGCCAACCTCGACTATTCGGCCCTCTTCGGCGGCAAGAGGTAGGTTCTCCCTCTTTACAGAGTTTCTTTTTCATATACAAGCCTGAGTTCCTAGCCTGAGTTATTCATGTCGTTTTCTTTTTATTGCAGACCGCCATTCATATGCGGTTTTTCCTTGCTGCCATCTGCTGAGGTAGTCTTCCAAAAGGAAACCCTCACAGTTACGTTTTTCTTGCTTTTAATGTCTGGTTGAATGCATCTCCTGCCTGGCGAGTTTTCGTAATCGGCGGAGTTTCTGGATAGATTTAAATGTTTCATGGTTTAATGTATCATTTTTGCCTTCAAGGCATACCCGAACTTGAACCACAGAATCTACTGTGTGATATACGGCATTGATCTTAACCGTAATGCTCGATTCTGGTTAGCAGTTCCAGACTTTACTTTTATTTAATATTGTGGCTATTTATCCTTGTAACAGCACTGGTTACCCTCCCAAGGTTACGATCTTGTTAATATTTTTGCATATGATATATGGACATATTGCTTTGCCCATTCCTCAGGAATGGTTTACTTCTGAACAGATGGTGGCTATATAAACCTGCGTGCTTAGCATTTGATTACATTGCATGTTTAATTGTAGTGCATGTTTCAGTTAATTTGGTATTGAAGATTTCCTCTTATATTTTTATAAACAGCCGCTCGTCTCAAAGACGGCTGGGCTCATCTAATTACTCAGGTTGTACTACTGTTTTCGAGTAACTTATGTCGATATTTTATATGTTTCTCGCCTTAACTAACTTTTTCAATGATTAAATGGTAGCATCATACTAATCTTTTCTTACGGACATTGAGATACCCTCATGTTTAGAGTTTCTGTTCCTTCCTGGATAGCATGCACAGGGTTCTTGTTCTGAAATCGTATATTTCCTTTTATAGATCATGTAAATTGACTTCGCTGTCATTGTGTTTACAACTATGATGTATTGAAGCTCTGTTGATAATTGGATACGTTATGCCTTCTTTCTGTGCAATATGCATAGTAAAGTTCATGTCTGGATTTGTCTGTTAAATCTACTATTTTCACAGTTTCCACATATTCCACGAGGGATTCTTCTCTTTCCCAACACTGGGATTTGAACTCGCCCACAACTTGTGTTTTCTTCACAGCGCTGGGGGTTTCAGACTCATTCTTGATGGTAGAATATATGTACAGTTCATTTATATTCAATGTATGAGGAATAGTCTGTTTCGTTAAAAGCTTCTTCTTCATAAAACATATCTCTGTTTCTATGATTATTTTATGGCATATTTCTTTTCCTATAAACAGGCTTTTATTTTTCTACTGACAGCGGTGTAGTCTTATTAATAGCAGAACTAGTTTCCAATCATAACATCAACTAGTACTCATACTTAGTCCTGCATTTAAGCAGTTATACAAATACTATAACATCGACTAATACCCTGTCCTGTATTTAGTCTTACTCTTAAACAATTATATAAATACTGTGATATTGACTAATACTCTGTCCTGTATTTAGTCTTACTCTTAAACAGTCATATAAACACTGTGATATCGACTAATACTCTGTCCTGTATTTAGTCTTACTCTTAAACAGTCATATAAATACTGTGACAGTCCTTAAAGAGGTAAAATACAGGTCTGGTTTAACTACTGTAGTTACTGTAAGCTCCTCTTTAATTAAAAAGGACTCTGGGATTTGAAACCGTACCTAGTTCACCAGAGTCATAAACAGATACTGAAGCAAGTCACCTGTGCTTCGAGTTTGCTCTTCCACCCATCCGTGAGATCCCTTCATTCAATGGAAATCTCCCCTCGAGCCATCTTGCAGGCCTACAACCCTCAACAAGATCTGTGCACTCTTGTGCTTGGTTATCTGGTCCTTACCAGACTTAACCGATTGTTTTTCTTTTGTATTTTCCTTTTTCTTTCTTCTTCGAAAGATCTCTTCCGTCTGTCCCAGCAGCACAGAACTTCCTCCCTACACCCAGGACTTTTCCTGGTTGGGAGGGCATTTCCAATCAGTTATTACAACTGATTTTCTTTCTTTGAAATCCACCTCCAAGAGGCAGCCAACATTTCAAGAAAATATTTAATTTATTCAATAATGTAATTTATCACAGTTTTGTTTCTTTTAACATAAACAACAACTACTATATTGTCTTTTACCATAGTAAAATTCACATTTACATCTACTGGGGTCATTACATCTCCCCCTCCTGTGATTGGACATCGTCCTGATGTCTGTTTCCCTTAAACAAATTCGGGTAAGCTTCTTTAAGGAGTTCCTCATCCTCCCAAGTGGCCTCTTCAGGCCCATAATGCTGCCACTGCACCTTAGCTTGGAAAATAACCCGTTTCCGCAACTGCACTTCTCTCCGGTCGAGAATTGTCAGTGGTTCGACCAGAACCTCGCCTTCCGGCTCGACCTGCAAACAACACAGATTTAGTTATTTCCTTATTTAGGAATAAAGCTTATTTAGAATAACTAGATTTAATTCTTACCCGAACATCCTGCCATTGAATCACATGTTTAGGATCATAGACGTATTGTTTTAATACGGAAACATGAAAAACATTGTGGATCTTAATATGGTTTGGTAGGGCAAGCTGATAAGCTACTAGCCCCACTCTTGCCAGGATTTGAAAAGGTCCAAAATAGCGAGGTGCCAGCTTGACACACCCACTCCACTGCAAGGTGCTCCTTCTGGTTTGGATTCTTACGAAAACATGGTCTCCGACCTGGAATTCTTTGAACCTTCTCTTTCGGTCTGCAAAACTTTTTTGTCTATCCTGCGCAGCCTTTAAGTTGCTACGCGCCTTTTTCACCATATCTTCCATTTCTTTGAGCATATCTGGGCCAAATCTTAACCTATCCTCAGGTCCACTCCAACTTGAGGGTGTGCGGTACTTTCGCCCATACAGAACCTCAAAGGGACTTAGCTGTGTTGACGTATGATACCCGTTATTATACGCGAATTCAACCAGGTGAAGGTATTCCTCCCATTGGGTTGGTTTCATCATAACACATGCTCTCAGCATGTCTTCCACTACCTGGTTCACCCGTTCCGTTTGACCATCGGTTTGAGGATGGTAGGCTGTGCTAAAGTTTAGTTGTGTTCCCAGCTCAGCAAACAATGTCCTCCAAAAAGTTGAAGTGAACTTAACATCATGATCTGAGATTATTACCTTCGGAAGTCCATGCAACTTGAACACATTTTGCATGAAAATATGAGCAATTTGCACAGATTTATACGTGGATTGTACCGGTATGAAGTGTGCTGCCTTACTTAACTTATCCACCACTACCATAATGGAATCATTATTTTTCTTTGTTCGAGGTAACCCAGTTATAAAGTCCATGGAAATGGTCTCCCATTTCCATTCCGGAATGGCTAAGGGTTGTAGCAACCCACAGGTCCCAGGATCGAAACCTGGCTCTGATACCATTTTATCACGATCTTGATCACATATACATAAATAGATAAAAAACAATTTGGTATATACCATACATATAACAACAAAACCATATTAAAGTTCTAGTTCTTGGAGCATGGCCGTATGTCTAACCACATAGCTAGCCCTTAATTATTGCGGTAACATTAATAAATGATCTGAAATATTGTTGAATCACATTACAGCTCAACATCCGGGAGTTACCAATGTTTTCGTTATAATATTATTGTTTTATGAACCACTAACTCTACCGCAGTCCTAACCTTTAACCCACCCCAGTGTACAGTGACATTAAATGGGCGCGGGGTTTGGCGGTCCGGCCACAGCCTCTTCCGGCGCCAACTCCTCCCTGGTCTTAATGCATAGCAGGACAGGTGGCATGGTCCATCCGTCAGGCCATGTGACACCTCGAGCTCAGAGTCCTCGGCCTTCTCGCTTTGATTTCCCGCTTTGTGTGGACGGTCATGATCTCGCCTGGGAAATGAAGGGTTTAATTGTTTACGCGATCCATTTAGCTCTTCTTGGGTGCTCCAACGTTGGTTCGAAACCCGTCACATCCGTTCCCACTACCTGCAACTTCGCCGGGAGCCATGAGGCACCAGCCACAAAATTACACAGGTAAATACATCGGGTGTCGATCTTAATGGTTGTTAGGTTATGGTCTTATGATGAATCGTAGCAATCTGTGGATAATCGCCCCTCTTTGTTGACAGTGTGCAGGTGAGATTGTTCAACTGCGACTTTGATGGTGTCAAGGTAGCCAACCTCGACTATTCGGCCCTCTTCGGCGGCAAGAGGTAGGTTCTCCCTCTTTACAGAGTTTCTTTTTCATATACAAGCCTGAGTTCCTAGCCTGAGTTATTCATGTCGTTTTCTTTTTATTGCAGACCGCCATTCATATGCGGGTTTTCCTTGCTGCCATCTGCTGAGGTAGTCTTCCAAAAGGAAACCCTCACAGTTACGTTTTTCTTGCTTTTAATGTCTGGTTGAATGCATCTCCTGCCTGGTGAGTTTTCGTACTCGGCGGAGTTTCTAGATAGATTTAAACGTTTCATGGTTTAATGTATCATTTTTGCCTTCGAGGCATACCCAAACTTGAACCACAGAATATACTGTGTGATATACGGCATTGATCTTAACCGTAATGCTCGATTCGGGTTAGCAGTTCCAGACTTTACTTTTATTTAAGATTGTGGCTATTTATCCTTGTAACAGCACTGGTTACCCTCCCAGGGTTACGATCTTGTTAATATTTTTGCATATGATATATGGCCATATTCCTTTGCCCATTCCTCAGGAATGGTTTACTTCTGAACAGATGGTGGCTATATAAACCTGCGTGCTTAGCATTTGATTACAGTGCATGTTTAACTGCAGTGCATGTTTCAGTTAATTTGGTATTGAAGATTTCCTGTTATATTTTTATAAACAGCCACTCGTCTCAAAGATGGCTGGGCTCATCTAATTAATCAGGTTGTACTACTGTTTTCGAGTAACTTATGTCGATATTTTATATGTTTCTCGCCTTAACCGACTTTTGCAATGATTAAATGGTAGCATCATACTGCTCTTTTCTTTCGAATGTTGAGATACTCGCATGTTTAGAGTTTCCGTTCCTTCCTGGATAGCATGCACAGGGTTCTTGTTTTGAAATCGTATATTTCCTTTTATATCTCATGTAAACTGACTTCGCTGTCATTGTGTTTACAACTATGATGTATTGAAGTTCTGTTGATAATTGGATATGTTATGCCTTCTTTCTGTGCAATCTGCATAGTAAAGTTCATGTCTGGATTTGTCTGTTAAATCTACTATTTTCACAGTTTCCACATATTCCACGAGGGATTCTTCTCTTTCCCAACACTGGGATTTGAACCCGCCCACAGCTTGTGTTTTCTTCACGACGCTGGGGGTTTCAGACTCATTCTTGATGGTAGAATATATGTACAGTTTGTTTATATTCAATGTATGAGGAATAGTCTGTTTCGTTAAAAGCTTCTTCTTCATAAAACATATCTCTGTTTCTATGATTATTTTATGGCATATTTCTTTTCCTATAAACAGGCTTTTATTTTTCTACTGACAACGGTGTAGTCTTATTAATAGCAGAACTAGTTTCCAATCATAACATCAACTAGTACTCGTACTTAGTCCTGCATTTAAGCAGTTATACAAATACTATAACATCGACTAATACCCTGTCCTGTATTTAGTCTTACTCTTAAACAGTTATATAAATACTGTGATATCGACTAATACTCTGTCCTGTATTTAGTCTTACTCTTAAACAGTCATATAAACACTGTGATATCGACTAATACTCTGTCCTGTATTTAGTCTTACTCTTAAACAGTCATATAAATACTGTGACAGTCCTTAAAGAGGTAAAATACAGGTCTGGTTTAAATACTGTAGTTACTGTAAGCTCCTCTTTAATTAAAAAGGACTCTAGGGTTTGAAACCATACCTTGTTCACCAGAGTCATAAACAGATACTCAAGCAAGTCACCTGTGCTTCGATTCTGCTCTTCCACCCATCTGTGAGATCCCTTCATTCAATGGAAATCTCCCCCCGAGCCATCTTGCAGGCCTACAGCCCTCAACAAGATCTGTGCACTCTTGTGCCTGGTTATCTGGTCCTTACCAGACTTAACCGGTTGTTTTTCTTTTGTATTTTCCTTTTTCTTTCTTCTTCGAAAGATCTCTTCCATCTGTCCCAACAGCACATAACTTCCTCCCTACACCCAAGACTTTTCCTGTTTGGGAGGGTAGTTCCAATCAATTATTACAACTGATTTTCTTTCTTTGAAATCCACCTCCAAGAGGCAGCCAACATTTCAAGAAAATATTTAATTTATTCAATAATGTAGTTTATCACAATTTTGTTTCTTTTAACATAAACAACAACTACTATATTGTCTTTTACCATAGTAAAATTCACATTTACATCTACTGGGGTCATTACATCTCCCCCTCCTGTGATTGGACATCGTCCCGATGTTTGTTTCCCTTAAACAAATTCGGGTAAGCTTCTTTAAGGAGTTCCTCATCCTCCCAAGTGGCCTCTTTAGGCCCATAATGCTGCCACTGCACCTTAGCTTGGAAAATAACCCGTTTCCGCAGCTGCACTTCTCTCCGGTCGAGAATGGTCAGTGGTTCGACCAGAACCTCGCCTTCCGGCTCGACTTGCAAACAGCACAGATTTAGTTATTTCCTTATTTAGAAATAAAGCTTATTTAGAATAACCAAATTTAATTCTTACCCGAACATCCTGCCATTGAATCACATGTTTAGGATCATAGACGTATTGTTTTAATACGGAAACATGAAAAACATTGTGGATCTTAATATGGTTTGGTAGGGCAAGCTGATAAGCTACTGGCCCCACTCTTGCCAGGATTTGAAAAGGTCCAAAATAGCGAGGTGCCAGCTTGGCACACCCACTCCACTGCAAGGTGCTCCTTCTGGTTTGGATTCTTACGAAAATATGGTCTCCGACCTGGAATTCTTTGAACCTTCTCTTTCGGTCTGCAAAACTTTTTTGTCTATCCTGCGCAGCCTTTAAGTTGCTACGCACCTTTTTCACCATATCTTCCATTTCTTTGAGCATATCCGGGCCAAATCTTAACCTATCCTCAGGTCCAACCCAACTTGAGGGTGTGCGGCACTTTCGCCCATACAGAACCTCAAAGGGACTCAGCTGTGTTGACGTATGATACCCATTATTATACGCGAATTCAACTAGGTGAAGGTATTCCTCCCATTGGGTTAGTTTCATCATAACACATGCTCTCAGCATGTCTTCCACTACCTGGTTCACCCGTTCTGTTTGACCATCGGTCTAAGGATGGTATGCTGTGCTAAAGTTCAGTTGTGTTCCCAGCTCAGCAAACAATGTCCTCCAAAAAGTTGAAGTGAACTTAACATCACGATCCGAGATTATTACCTTCGGAAGTCCATGCAACTTGAACACATTTTGCATGAAAATATGAGCAATTTACACAGCTTTATACGTGGATTGTACCGGTATGAAGTGTGCTGCCTTACTTAACTTATCCACCACTACCATAATGGAATCATTATTTTTCTTTGTTCGAGGTAACCCAGTTATAAAGTCCATGGAAATGGTCTCCCATTTCCATTCCGGAATGGGTAAGGGTTGTAGCAACCCTGCTGGATGCAAATGCTCCGCTTTAATCTGTTGACATTCTAGACATCGCGCTAGATATTCAGCTACCTCTTTCTTCATCTTTGGCCAATAGTATTCCTTCCGAAGTGCAACGACAATTTTCTGGTATCCTGGATGCTCGGTGTAATGGCTGATATGAAATTCGTCTAGAATCAATTTTCTAAGACTATCTTCATTGGGTACATACAGCCTTTTATGGAAGTACAGCATTCCAGCATCGTCTAACTCGTATCCTTCTTGTATTTCCTTATCAAAAAGCTGTTGTACTTGCTGTTTAATTTGCTGATATACAGCATCTTGATCAGCTACTAATTTTATCTTTTCAAGTAAGGTACTCTGCCATTTATTGACCGAAATTCTGCACACACATTGCACCTTTCGATTCAATACGTCATCTACCCGATTCTCCTTTCCCTTCAAATGCTTTATTTCAAAATCAAACCCACTTAAAAAGTCTGCCCAACGAGCTTGTCTCGTATTTAAGGTGGGTTGACTGAAATAATTTGTCAAGCTGTGATGGTCTGTCAACAACAGAAATTTCCTGCCCAAAAGGTAATGTCGCCACATTTTTAGTGCATGGATAACAGCTGCTAATTCCAAGTCGTAAGCAGAATATTTCTACTCATGTTCCTTTAGTTTCCTTGATTCATATGCAATGACCCTTCCTTCTTGCATCAGCACTCCTCCCAAACCTTCTTTACTCGCGTCAGTACAGACCACGTAATCCTTATTAGGATCAGCTATACTCAAGATAGGCGCGGTGGTGAGTAAGTGCTTGAGCTGCTCAAAGCTCCGTTGACATTCTGAGGTCCACTTGAATACTTTCCCCTTCTTTTGTAAGGAGGTGATAGGGTATGCTACCCTTGAAAAGCCTTCCACAAATCTTCTACAATAACCAGCGACTCTCATAAAGGACCTGATGTCTGCTACGTCCTTTCGTATGGGCCACTCCATAATAGTTCTGATTTTTTCAGGATCAACTGCAATCCCCTCTTTTGTGATTACATGGCCTAGGTACTGTATCTCTTCCGTAAACAAATCACACTTACTAAACTTTGCATATAACTGATGTTCTTGCAAAGTTTTCAACACCACTCTAAGGTGTTCCTCATGCTCCTTCCTTGATCGGGAGTAAATCAGAATATCGTCTATGAATATCAACACAAATTTATCTAAGAACTTATGGAACACACTGTTCATCAAACACATGAAGGTAGCAGGTGCATTGGTCAGACCAAAAGGTAGCACCACGAATTCGTAATGTCCATACCTCGTTCTGAAAGTTGTCTTAGCGATATCCTCCTCTTTAATTCTGATCTGATGATAACCAGATCGCAGATCGATTTTAGAGAATACCGTTGCCCCCTTCACTTGATCAAAAAGTTCGTCGATTCGAGGCAAAGGATACTTATTTTTGATCGTGAGCTTATTCAGCTGACGATAATCAATACACATCCGGAAAGCTCCATCTTTCTTTTTGACAAATAACACTAGGGCTCCCCAGGGTGATACACTGGGACGGATGTAATTTTTTGTCCAGCAGCTCCTGCAGTTGCATTTTCAATTCTGTTAGTTCGGGTACGCTCATGTGGTATGGTGCCCGTGACACGGGAGCTGCTCCCGGAATCAATTCAATGGTGAAGTCCACATCTCTTTTAGGTGGTAAACCCGGTACTTCCTCAGGAAAAACATCTGCAAATTCTTGTACCACCAGTATATTTCCCAGCATAGCAGTTTTATCCTTCTGATTTGCATATCCCACCTGAATAGCATAGATCTGACATTTCTTCTTGATGCATTTAGCTAACTGGGATGCTGTAATGGGTCGAACTTGTACGGGATGCTTGATTCCCTATAGTTCCTGTTGCTCTCCACGATCATCCTTATAGTAAATGGTCTTCGTCTTGCAACTCACTAAGGACCAGTGTTTCTCCAGCCAATCCATCCCAATCAGGATGTCATATGAACCCAAGGGTAGTATTTTTAAATCTGCCACTATTGGCTGCCTTGCTATGGTTAAAGAGCAATTATTTATTTTGGCCAAGACCCGTCTCTTGGCGCCTGTAGCTAATTGGACCAGCCACGGATTTCTGAATTTTTCAGATTGCAACTTACACTGTTCTACTATCTTTGGGCTAACATAACTTAAAGTAGCTCCTGGATCAATAAGAACAGCTATAGAAAGGTTTGAAATTTTACCTTCAAATTCAACCATAGAAGGCTGGTATTTCGCTTGGCGGTCCTCCAAAGCTGCATTAATTCTGGGTACACTACGTGTGACGTCCCCAATGGTCGATGCTTCATGAATTTGGGATATCTGGTCCGTCCCCTGTTGCTGTGGACAATTTTTAGCATAGTGAGGCCCACCACAGCCCCAGCACTGAACTGGGGGTCTGGTCATCCCTTCACCTTCTGGCCTAATAGGCTGCTCACTTATTGGCCTAGCTCGAGGCGCACTCTTTGCTACAGATCTGCTATTTAACCCTTTACCAGCTCCCTTACTTCCATTGCTGCGACCTCCCTTGCTGCTCCCAACCATCCGATTACTCTTTTTTTCCTTCCATCTTTTAGTTGAAGTACCCCCCTTCTGTTTATTCTGCTGGTAGCAGATCCTTGCTTTACGAATAGCCTCGTCCATGGTTCTAGGATTGTCAAACTCAATCCTCTCTCTTATATATGAAGGTAAACTGCTCACAAACCTCTGAACCTTGGCTTTTTCCTCTTTGATATAAGGTACATAACGTAGCAGAGAGGTAAAGCGGTTAATGAATTCGTCCATAGACTGCTGCCCTAGTCTTAAATCGTGGAACTCTCTCGCCTTTTCATCATAGAAGCACTCAGTTAGGTACCTTTCTTTGAAATACTTCTGAAATTTCTCCCATGTAATGGTCCTTTCACTTACCCCTTTGACAATCTTAATTTCCTCCCACCACAAGGTTGCCTTACCTTGTAGCTGGAAAATAGCCAGCCTCGCCTTCAAGTTATGATCATACTCATACAACTAGAAATATTTATTCATATTTATTAACCATGCTTCTGCTGCTTCTTCCTGTTCTCCATCGAAATGTGGGGGTTTAATCTTCCGGAATTCCTGCAGCTCCATTTTCTGACGTTTTGAGGTTTGCTGCTGTGGTACATTATCAGAGTGATCCTCTTTGCCATTTGAATTTTCAGGTTCAATCTGATAGCCTTGTTCTTCTGTCATCCTCTTCTGTTCCGCGCTGGGGTTAGATAAAGGTGGGTTTTGCCTGTCTGACAAACTCTTCAGAATTCTTTCCTGCTCTACCGTCAAACGCGCGTTGTCCTCTCGCAACCGTGCCATCTCATTTTTCAACTCCTGAACAGTTTCCAGGATTGCAAGGTTGGTACTTCGTGTTTCTTCACCCAACTGTACCCACAGTTCTGGGTTCTCCTGAGGGTTATTGCTGTTCCCTTGCATTTCGTTACTTTTTCTGGCTTAACTGGTAGCTGTTGTAATTCTGTATCTCACCCCTAAATAAACAGGACAATAGTAAGTAAATTATTATTCTTCATATGTATGCATAGTATACGCTTCTCCACAGTGAAACCCGTCATGCTTGAGGCCTTATTATTGAAACTTGGCTCTGATACCAATTTGTCACGACCTTGATCACATATACATAAATATATGAAAAAAAAATTGGTATATACCATACATATAACAACAAAACCATATTAAAGTTCTAGTTCTTGGAGCATGGCCGTATGTCTAACCACATAGCTAGCCCTTAATGATTGCGATAACATTAATAAACGATTTGAAATATTGTTGAATCACATTACAGCTCAACATCTGAGAGTTACCAATGTTTTCGTTGTAATCTTATTGTTTTATGAACCACTGACTCTACCGCAGTCCTAACCTTTAACCCACCCCAGTGTACAGCGACATTAAATGGGCACAGGGTTTGGCGGTCCGACCACAGCCTCTTCTGACGCCAACTCCTCCCTAATCTTAATGCATAGCAGGACAGGTGGCATGGTCCGTCCGTCAGGCCATGTGACACCTCGAGCTCAGAGTCCTCGGCCTTCTCGCTTTGATTTCCCGCTTTGTGTGGACAGTCATGATCTCGCCTGGGAAATGAAGGGTTGGGATTACTTTCAGGGTTTTGGGTTGATACTTAACCCATCGGAGCAGCCTCAGGGTTTAATTGTTTACCCGGTCCATTCAGCTCTGCTCGGGTGCTCCAACACTGGTTCGAAACCCGTCACTACCGTTCCCACTACCTGCAACTTCGCGGGAGCCATGAGGCACCAGCCACAAACTTACACAGGTAAATACATCGGGTGTCGATCTTAATGGTTGTTAATTTATGGTCTTATGATGAATCGTAGCGATCTGTGGATAATCGCCCCTCTTTGTTGACAGTGTGCAGGTGAGATTGTTCAGCTGCGGCTTCGATGGTGTCAAGGTAGCCAACCTCGACTATTCGGCCCTCTTCGGCGGCAAGAGGTAGGTTCTCCCTCTTTACAGAGTTTCTTTTTCATATACAAGCCCGAGTTCCTAGCCTGAGTTATTCGTGTCGTTTTCTTTTTATTGCAGACCGCCATTCATATGCGGGTTTTCCTTGCTGCCATTTGTTGAGGCAGTCTTCCAAAAGGAAACCCTCACAGTTACGTTTTTCTTGCTTTTAATGTCTGGTTGAATGCATCTCCTGCCTGGTGCGTACTCGGCGGAGCTTCTGGATAGATTTAAACGTTTCATGGTTTAATGTATCATTTTTCCTTCGAGGCATACCCGAACTTGAACCACAGAATCTACTGTGTGATATACGGCATTGATCTTAACCGTAATGCTCGATTCGGGTTAGCAGTTCCAGACTTTACTTTTATTTAAGATTGTGGCTATTTATCTTTGTAACAGTACTGGTTACCCTCCCAGGGTTACGATCTTGTTAATATTTTTGCATATGATATATGGACATATTCCTTTGCCCGTTCCT
>APFE031406631.1:0-11317 GCA_000404065.3 Pinus taeda
AAATGTAAAACCCTCAAAACCCTTGCCACCGACTGGGGTCACAAATTCGCTTGTAGATCACCCGTCGGTGCCCGGCACAAAGAAGCGGAAATCGAAGTGTATCAGGGCGACGACGAAAGACATCACGATAGCCTTCGGCGACTCTTCAGATTTTGGGGAAACAATGGCATTGGCACGGACGGTCCTGGTTGGACATGTGCGGGGGCGTACTTTCTCGGCGGATAGACTGATGCGTTGGGTGAAAGAAATCTGGGGTGCCCTGCTCTCAGAAATGCCAGAGGTCCATGTTCTCCCATGAGGGTGGTTCTCCCTGCACTTTGCGAACGAAGGTCACACGGATGTAGTACTAGAAAGGTACTGGCATATTGATATGGCACCTATGTTATTGAAGCGTTGGAGTCCTCTATTCGATCCCGAACGCGAACAAATTGGAGCAGGGCCACTGTGGGTGCGCCTGCCAGGGCTTCCATTACAATACTGGAGCGAGGAAGCTTTCACCAGAATCGGGAATGCTTTGGGAACATATTTAGACCATGATCGATCTTATGTCGAAACAAGGAAAAGAACTGTGGCTCAGGTTCTGGTGCATCTGAACACTTGAGAGGGATTGGAGGAAAAAATCACATTGCAATGGGGAAAGCACTGCCGCACACAGATGTTGGATTATGAAGGGGTCCCCTTCCGCTGCAATCGGTGCCACCAAGTGGGATATCTTTTTAAGGACTGCCCATTGAACAAAAGCCCGGATAGCTCTCCAAAAATCTCCCCCATTGCATCCAGAGGGACCTCTCCTCTCATTCCCCGACCGCCGCAGGGCTTCGCAGCATCCCAAGGCTCCCCGGGGAATTCAGCGCTGAACAAGAAGGACACCCCCTCGCCTCCATTGACTCGGGCTCGGGCTGCAGCAGCAGCCACGCAGGCCTCGGGTCCTACTCTTATCTCTCCCTTTATCTCTATAGATCGATCATCTGATCTTGTAAATTCTTTTGCAATTTCCATGGCGCAATGCTCCAGTCCCCCGCCTCCTCTGATCCCATCCACTGCTCCACCTAATCTGTCTCACACATCCTCGCCCCCCTCATATTCATCTTCCAGGCAAATTCCCTCCCACCCATACTCCCTTCGCCCTCGGACCTCACAGACGGAACCCGCTGATACACAGATCGGGCTGGGTATTGTCCCATCGGGTGCGGGATCATTATCCACTCGAGGAAGAAAATCAGATCTCAATAAAGCCATTAGATGCACTGGAGTGGAGGTCGCATCTGGGCGACAATCCACAATTGTCGGGGCCCTTAGAGCAACAAAACCCCCGAAGCAGGGTCCCCCATGAAGTGCCTCTCCTTCAATTGTAGGGGTCTGGCTAGCCCCCCTAAAAAACTAGCTCTCAAACGAATTTTTGAGGTCGAATTGCCTGATATCATTCTTCTCCAAGAAACTCTTGGGCCGGCTGAGTCCATTTCCCTTTCCCTTAGTAACTTGTCGTCAAAATGGAAGTTTCTGGCAATGAATGCTAATGGTAAATCGGGAGGACTGGCGATAGGGTATAACCCTAAGACCATCAGATTGGACTCCTCTTGGGGTGGCCAAGGTTTCATGGGGATGGACATCTTCTCAATGGACCTGGGCCTTACTCTCCGCATCATTAACACATATGGTCCTTGCCAACAGAGGGAAAGCTTTTGGAGACAGTTCCTCAGTAGAAGCCTGATGTCTCTGGATCGCATCATACTGGAAGGTGACCTGAATTTTTCACTAGGGTTCAAGGAATCATGGGGCTCGATGGCGCAGGTGGACTCCATCACAGATTTCATGAGGAGAATTTTGGAGCAATATGACTTCATTGACATCCCAATGCAGAACCCCCTACCAACGTGGAGAAACAGAAGGGTGGGAGATGCGGCACTGGCTCGCAGACTTGATCGATTTTTGCTGAAAGGCCCTCTGATCCAACAGCTACCCCACTACAAACAATGGGTGGGATCTGGTGAAATATCGGATCATTCCCCAATCTTAATGGAGATCCTGGGCCCTCATCCAAAGCCTAAAGCCCCATTTAAGTTCAATCACCTCTGGCTATTGGATCAAAGCTTCTCCAATCTAGTCACAGACTTCTGGAAAGCACATCCCATCGATAGAGAATCCTCGATGGCAAGGGGCTTTGTCAAAAATCTGACCGAGCTCAAGCACATTGTGATCAATTGGGCCAAAGCAAAGAAGACAAGAGAGGATGCATAATTAAATATGGTGGAAGAAGAATTAAAAACCCTTCTGGACGAGCGAAATATGGGCTTCGGTTCCCTTGAAGACAAGGCCCGCCTGGTAGAGTTGGAAAATCAAAAGAATAATATTCTCAAGCTCAAGGAGGAATCGCACAGATTGCAGAGCAGGGCTTCATGGCTCAAGGCTGGGGATGAGAATACAAGATTCTTTCACAATTTCGCTAAAGGAAGAAAAGCGGCAAATACCATTTGGAACCTCCCCCTCCCGGGAGGAGGATTGGCGGATTCCTTTAACAAACTCTCTCAACTCGGCACTGCACATTTCAGAGGTTTATACAAGAGTCCAATTGGATCAAATCTGGCTGAAATCATCAATGTAGCCACTCACTTCCCCAGATTTGTAAATGATGAGGACATTGGAGCTCTCACTGACCCAGTCACTATGGAAGAACTGGAGAGCACTATCAAGTGGTTTCAAAAGGAAAAGAGTCCTGGGCCGGATGGCTGGACCATTGAGTTTTACATTGCCTTTTTCGACATCATTGGAGGAGACATCCTGAAGGTGGTTGAGGAGAGTATAATATCGGGTCGTCTCTATGATGCTATAAACTCCACTTTCACTGCCCTCATCCCTAAATCGGATTCCCCTTCCTCCTTTGATGACTTCCGCCCCATATCATTGTGCAATGTCCTCTACAAAATCATTTCTAAAATCATTGCCAACAGGATCAGACCCATACTGTCTAAGCATATTGCTCCTCAACAATTTGCTTTTTTAGAGGATAGACAGATTCACGAAGCCATTGGAACTGCCCAAGAAGAAATACACTCCATCTGGACAAAACGCCTCAAGTGTACTCTCCTCAAGATTGACCTATCTAAGGCTTTTGACCGATTCAGTTGGCTCTTTATTAAGATGATCCTCATCCGTTTGGGTTTTCCCCTCCCTCTCATCAATTGGATTATGGCATGCATCACATCCCCCACCTATAGCATTTTGATCAATGGAGCTGCCTCACATTTCTTCCACTCCGAAAGAGGACTGCGACAGGGCTGCCCTCTATCGCATCTCCTTTTCCTCTTGGTGATGGAAGCTTTAAGTCGATTAATCATCTCTGCTAAAAGGGAAGGAACTATCAGGGGCCTTAAAATTACAGATGAATGCTTCCTTACTCATCTCATGTTCGTAGATGATGTTCTTATCTTTTTAGATGGCAGCATTCAGGATACCACTACCTTCAATCGGATCTTAAGGCTATTCACACATGCTACAGGGATGGAGGTCAATCGGTCAAAATCTACCATCACTTTGGTTGGCACTTCAGTCAGTGAATCATATACATCAAGTCAAGCGTTCCCATATACCACTCAACCACTGGACAGGGGGCTAAAATATCTCGGATACTGGTTAAAGCCCACCAGCCAAAAGATAGCAGACTGGGTTTGGCACGTTACAAAAGTAGAAAAAGGATATCTTGCTGGAGCTATAGATATCTCTCCAAGGCTGGAAGATTAACCTTGATCAAATCAGTCTTGGAAGCAACGCCGGTCTTCTGGATGGCGCTCG
The DNA here is from genome assembly GCA_000404065.3 of Pinus taeda. Taxonomy (NCBI): domain Eukaryota; kingdom Viridiplantae; phylum Streptophyta; class Pinopsida; order Pinales; family Pinaceae; genus Pinus; species Pinus taeda. Next base: position 3,790 of record APFE031406631.1, read on the forward strand.
CCTGGATCCCACGGAATATCTTGTCAAATCTACAGCAACTATGCAATAGATACTTATGGGTAGGTAATCAAGACAAGTGCACCTTCGCCTGGATCGGTTGGAATAAGATAGCCTTGCCAAAGAAGTGGGGCGGTTGGGGGTTAAAGGAGCTTCCCACCTTTGCAAATGCTTTGGCAGCTAAAATGGGTTGGGTGTTGCTGACAACTCAAAGCTTATGGACCTATATCACTTACCACAAATATATCTGGCCTCTCAACATAATGGAATGGGTCAGACTCCCATCATGGAGCAAAACTGGCATATCCTCTATTTGGAAGGCTCTTCTACACTCTTTGCCGCTCATTAGAAACAATTTGGTTTGGTGTATCAAGAGTGGAAACAAAGCTCGTATCGGACTAGACCCTTGGAGTGGCAGTGGTGGGAGACATCTACTCCCTCAAGAACTGGTGGAATACCTTATAGCACATGATATAAAAGTGATTGCACAGATTGCGGATCAAGAACACTCAGACATATTCCACCAGGCCTGGAAATCTGCTATCCAACTAAATCTCCCACAGAGATGGCACACAGCTTGGCGAGAATATTGTGCAGCCCTGATGGAATCCCACATCAGAATCATTGAGGGGTCAGATGAACTTGTTTGGCACCAGGCCGAAAGTGGGATTTACACACCTAAGGAAGGCTATATCCAGCTTATTGATCAGAAGAAACCAGAAGTTTTAGACAGTTGGTGGCAGAATATATGGAAACTTTCAGCTTCGCCACGTTCAAAGCTCTTTACCTGGTGCATCTTGAGGAACAAAATCCCCACGGGAGAAAATCTAATGCGCAGAGCTCATTATGGACCGTCGAGATGCGTTCTGTGCAAAGTCGCCTCTGAATCTACAGAGCATCTATTCTTGAGATGCAGTACCGTCCAAAGCATTTGGAAAAATATAAAGAACTTCACACACTATTCCGGTGATTGGAATGGAACTGATCTCATCAACGCCTGGATTGAATGGGATAAAAGACATAAAGGTTCGAAGAATGTAAATCTTCCCATTATTGTAAACTGGTCCATCTGGAAACCTAGGAACAGAATGATCTTTGAAGACAAGCTCATCCACTGGCCTTTATTCAAGGCTGGTATCATCTCTGCGTTTAGAGAGCTCCCGGACCCGCCTCCCCCAAAAATCTGGCGGCCAAATCCTCCCCCTATCATTGATCAGGGTACTCCTTGGGCATTTTTTGACGGAGCCGCAAACATGCAAAGCTCTGGGGGTGGCTTCATTTTACACATAATAGATCAACATCTCTACAAAATAAAAGCGGGATTGGGGGCTGGATCAAATAATTATGCTGAGCTTATCACTTTGCGCCATTTACTTCATTTTGCATTAAGCCATCACTGCACTAGCATCAACATATTCGGGGACTCACAAATTATCATAAATTGGTTCAATGACATTTCCACATGTCACATGCACACACTCAGCATCATACTAAATGAAGTTCTTGAGCTCAAAGTGGCATTTAACAATATTACTGTTTCTCACATCTACAGGGAACATAACAAAGATGCAGATAAACTATCCAAGGAGTCCGCATTGATGGACCAAGGCATTTGGGAGATCACTGAGATTCTGGACCAGCAGGAACAAAAATTTTATCATCGCCCTTATATAGACCCGGGATACCCTACAGCAGGTCTTCATTCTACCTAAAAAGAACATACAGGAATATGGCAGTAGCATTATTTTGATAGCTCTTTTTTGTAACAGACTGATGGATGCCGAAAAGGAAAAATTTTATAAACAGCTCTAACAGTAATACCCTGCGTGGTATAACCGAACAGCAAAATCTACAAATTTTTGTAAAATGTACAGATGTACAAAGACTATGGCATATGTGAAAGGCATCTACATATGTAATCTTTCATATTAATAAAATATCACGGATTTTTCCAGTGGAAAAAAAAAAAAAAGATAACGCAGGGTGGATCCAAGTGAAGTAAAAACATAGGAACACTTCACTAAAGAAAACAAGAAACCAAGAAAAGTCAAACAAAAACGACAATTTATTTAAGATCAAAAGGGTAAATGAATAAGAATGGGATACAAATGCATTTGGATATTAGGGGTCTTCTGAAAAATCTTCAGTGGGAATGGGAACAATGTCTTTTTGTGGTGCTTTCCATTAAGGATTTGGTTTGCTCCTGGTTGTTCAATTTCAAATTCTCAAGAAACTCTCGCAACACTTTTTAGAAACATTGTAACGGCTTTGGGTCAAATTCTTGCTTCTATTTATATATTATAAAATACTTGTTTCTTTCAAAAAATAATAATAATGATAATATTGTAAATAGTTGACAAAAATATATACATTTTGTATATCAATATAATTAAAAAATACACATTTTGGGGCATTTTCGCTAAAAATGACATGTCAAACAAAATATTTTTATGGGAAAAAAACCAAACATAAAAAGTTGAAAAAATGGCAAATTTTATGAAATTTTAATGAATTTTATGTCCAAAGATGACAATATTTAAAGCTTTTTCCAAAATTAAGGAATCACAATAAAATTTCAGTAAAAGTAACAAGATTCAAAAAAACCACCATTTAAAAAAAATGTTTCAAAAATTGAAATAAAATAATTAAAAAGATAATAATAACAACATAAAAAAAAAAAAACAAAACACAAACGAATTAAAAATAGATAATAAATGAAAAACTAAAAAATTAAGAAAAAAACAAACTTCAAATAAAATAAAATCGAAATAATTATATTAAAAAATTATTGAAACTATTTTAGAAATAAAATTATATATATATATATTATCTATATATTATATATATATATATAGTTATATATTCTAGAGAATCCTGGAGAAAGATTGAGCAAATTCAAAAGCGTTTTATAACGTATAACATGAAAATTAAAAGTAATACGCCCTATCATATTCTCCTTATAGAAGTAGGTCTTTTCCCTATCGAGAGCCTAGCTATGATTAGGCTTCTATTGTACAAGCACAAACTCAATAACATAGGAGATCATAGACTTCCTATGCTCACTTTAAATTCCAGCCAAAACCACCTAAGGCTCAAACGAGGATGGTATAAAGACACGAGGGACTGGTTAAACTATTGGGAGATCAACGAGAATGATGCATTGCAAAACATTAATAACATTAAAAATATTGTTACTTCTAAGATCAAAGAAAAAATGTGGTGTGAGAAAGATTTAGCAGCTAAAAGAAAATTAGTTATTATAAGAAGGTCATCAACCCCACCCTAGAAGATCAAAAGTATCTCTCTATTTTAACTAGCTCAAAGAAGAAAATTAATATAGCAAAGATTAGAACGAAATATCATGAGCTCCATAGTGAAACCGGTCGTTGGGCGGTTCCTAAAACACCATGGATGGAAAGGATATGCCATCTCTGTGAGAATAGGAACATCGAGGATGAAAACCACTTCCTCTTAGAGTGCCCCGCGTACAACCACATTAGATCTCAGTTTTATAGTCTTTGTCACAACACTGACCTTCCTAGCCTTTTACGATGTCAAAATTATAGTGAGCTTGGAAGGCTTCTCTCCAAGCTTTTTGAGCATAGGAATAAAATCTTAAATCAAACTAAGTAATTTGTTTCTTTAGGTCCGATAGACAAAGTTTGGTCTCAATGGAACGTTAAACCATCATCATATCATCATCATCATCATCAACATATATATCTATATATATATATAATACTAAGGTTGCTCACACAGGTGGCATGGAGGCATTGTGTCTCACAAGCCCCCATTCTCGGCTTCACACTACTCAGAATTCAACGCCCTAGGGCGTGCTCCTCTGGTGGTTGTGCACAGCGAAAATCTCAATAATATATTATATACCACACACTATATTACTATATATTATATATATATTTATTTATTTTTTATTATTTTTAATTTTTAATGTTTTAAATAAAACAATTACAAATTACACATACTATTTTTTAAATTAATTTACAGTCTTTTTCTACTCTGCTTCATATCTGTCTCTCACATCATTATTTTTTTAATTATGATTTTTAAGTGAGAATATTCTACATTTAAGATCTTCATCTTAATTATTTTTTTCAAAAAAAATTATGTTTGTTTTTTTTTATAAGTGATTTTTTGTTTTTTATTTTATTTTTTTATGTTTGGTTTTATTTATTTTTATTATTTTTGTCTTTTTATTTAATTTTTTATGTTTTATTTTTGTTTTTACTTTTCTCTTTCTTTTATTTTTTCATTTTTAGATATTTATTTATTTTTTCATTTTCTTGTGATACAATATGTGTTACCCAATTTTTTGGTTGATTTTTAAGTTTTCGTTATAGTGGATCAAATCCATCCCCATTGTTTGTTAATTTCATGGTTTATTTTTAAGTTTTCATTGCAATTGGTCATGTCTACTGTTGTATCTCCCAGAGACAACCTTGGATTGCTTCAAGACCAGTGTCTGGGCATATCTAAAATGGTTTACAGGAAATTGGAGACAACACTTATGATCTATAGATACATAGGAAATAGGGTGGCTCATCAATCCAAAGAAATGAAACATAGATTTCTAATACTTCTTCACTAGTCCAGATCTCAGAAATAAGCATAAAAATAGTGGAGGCCAAGAGCTTCAAGATCTTACAGCTTAATAATCTTTTGCAGAGTGGGTGAGAGAGGATAAGAGAGAAGAGTAACCCATCATATAGAGCATAAGGCTTCAAGACTTATATATTCAACACATAGAGCTTGGAGCAATAAGGATTTCTATGCTTATTTGGGTTACATGTAGAAATAATGAATGAAGGGAGAACTGAAAGCTATGATTCATGTGCTGCAGATTTAAAGATATAATCTCAATAGTCCTCACACCCATATATGTAAATAATGTTCAAACAAATGAATCTGTGAAACAACTACAGGTATTTGCATTAACATATAGATACTAATGAATCTGTGAGGGAGCTTGAAACACATCTAGCAACAAAAATTACATGAATTTGGGGAAGAAGCATGAACATAAAATGAGTTAGGCAAAGGGGAACACATATTGTAATCCTTTGAAGAGGGAATCGCCATTATTTCCCTGATATTCTGAAAATATCTGTATTGCAAAGGAAATACAGTCTGAAATTATAACATGCAGTGTTTTCTCTAGAATTTTTTAACCTCAACTATGTCTTGCTTTCCCCTATTTATATCGAGACAGGAGCAAGAAGATACATTACAGCAAAAATATCTATCTCCCTACTCAGTTGTCATGTTGACTAGCTGTATTAGTCATGAATGGCTAGGTGCCCCAAAAAGATATTACAGAAATATATGCCCCATTTGAATGAAGGCGTGTTACAGGACAAAACTAAGTAAATAATTGAACAGAATAGTAAATGAAAGTCCTTGTGCCCATCCTGTGATCGCATCGGCCTCAGGCTATAATTTACTCACAGTATGGCCCCTTGTGCTACTCGGTCGGCTCCCATCACTTCTACTTTTACCGCTGGGGTGCCTTGTTGTGTGAAATGGGGAGTTGGGTCACTTGTGAGTGCTTGCTTTTGCATTCATGTGTTGTGTAGAGGGACGAGGTTCCATACTGAGCCATTAACCTCCTTGAGTCCTGATAACCTCTCTATTGCTTCACCATGCTCCATTAAAGTCCTTAGCTTCCGGCTTATCTGCCCATTAAAACTCTGTACTGTGCTTTCATTGCATTGATGCGGTAGGTGAGATGCATTCCATGGAAATGGCACAGCCACGTAGGTGCGATTTTTTTCTCTCAAATAGGTGAAAACAGGCATTTTTTGAATTTCCCCTTTAGTCCCCCTTATCGTATCCCTTTGTGTGTTTTTTCTCATACAACCGGGAGCTGGGACCAAGGGTCGAGCCCTCAGGCACTAAGGCCCTCAAACCCATGTTTGGAGGCCTTTTCCTTTGTTATCGATATCTTCCACATATCGGTGTTGAATGCACTTTTCATTAAGCTTTCCCCTTAGACAACTATGATCGTTGATACGAGGGATTGGGCCCACCAAAAGATATTACAATCGCAACCATGGAGAGGGGGGACTCTTTGCCTTTTTCTTTGGAGCGAGCCGACAGCCCAGACACGAGATCTTTATAGACCTTTCCATAATAATTTATCGCATCTGAAGAGGAGTCCCACACATCGCAATCACACTATGCCAATGTCTTATGCTTTTTTCTTTCTCCATAGCATGGGCTAATAGTCCGAATGCGAGATCCTTATAGACCATGACATAATATTTTATCGTGTCTGGGGGGTTCCTGCATATCGAAGTCACTGGCTCCATCATCTTTAGCTTTTCCCCTCAACTGTTGTGATCGCCAATCGGTGAGGTGATGTCATTGTTTTCACGTCTCACCCTGCTAGTGGTAAAACGTGGCACCTGGAAATGGTCCCATGTCACTCCCGAAAACACTGAAATTGGGTGACATGTGTCCTCTGCCACGTCATCAACCATACTACCACATCACTGCTGACATCAGCGTCCTTGTCAACTCTTAAGACCAATCTCATGCCACCACGTGGCCCCTTGGAGGAGAAACATATTTACTGATCAAACAAGAACTATTACCTCAAAATGGGTACTCGAGCCCAAAATTACCAATAAAACATGAAAAAACACCTTGAAATCAAAAAGTGTTATCGAAATAAAGTTTTTGTTTCAGAGTAAATTTTCAATATTTTTTAAAAATAACAGTAAAAAACAATAAAAAGTCATTTTGTTTGGTGCAAGAAACACCTTGAAATCGAAAAATGTTTTTGTTTCAAAGTAAATTTTCAACATCTTTTAAAAATCACAGTAAAAAACAATAAAAGCCATTTTGTTTGGTGCAAGAAACACCTTGAAATCAAAAAGTGTTGATGTTGGAATAATTTTATTTTTTTTTAAGGGTACATTTTCAACACTTTTTAGTAATGACGTTAAAAACAAAATATCATGACTCTGAGAAACTTTAAATTTCCAATGATTTTCAAGCATGACATTAACAATAAAATATCATGTCTTTGAAACCCTTAAAATTCCAATGATTTTTAAGCATGACATTAAATTTGAAATATCACTTATTTGAAAAACCTTAAAATTCCAACAATTTTCATGCATGGTGCAAAGAAAAAATATCTATAATAGTTTTCAGCCATAACATTAAAGATAAATTTTATCACTTAGAAAATATTAAAAATATTGACAATTTTTCAACATTGGAATTAAAACCAAAGATTATGACTACAAAACAATCTTAAATTTTCAAAATATTTTAAGCATGACATCATGGAAAAAAAATTATGACTAAAAAAACTTTAAAAATAAACACCTTAATGAAAGAGTTATCAAACCAATAGCAATTCTTTTAAATGCTAAATGTATAGCGATTTTGAAATCTCAGCTTAAGACAACTTGATACGTTGCGAAAAAAATTAAAAATCAACTATCAAAAATTGCACATAATGGGATCGGGTTGCTAGACAAGCATCGACACATACCCTACAAAA
>APFE031406633.1:12681-24045 GCA_000404065.3 Pinus taeda
ACCAAGATAAGACCACCTTCACTTGTCCATGGGGTACCTTTGCCTACCGGGTCCTTCCCTTTGGGCTATGCAACGCCCCTGCCACTTTCCAGAGAGCAGTACTGAGCATATTTGCTGAGCTAGTTCATGATTCGGTAGAAATCTATATGGATGACTTTACTCCTTATGGGTCCAACTTCCAAGAAGCATTGGCTAACCTAGGAAAAGTTTTAACCAAGTGTGTTGAGATGAACCTGTCCCTTAGTCCCAAAAAATGTGAATTCCTAATGACTCAAGGGACCGTGCTAGGTCATACAATTTCTCAACAAGGATTACAGGTGGATCCCGGCAAAATTGTTATCATCCAAAAGGTTCCACCTCCTCAAAAGGTAAGAGATGTTCAGAGTTTTCTAGGCTTAGCGGGATAGTATAGAAGATTCATTAAAGATTTCAGTAAGCTAGCCTCGCCATTGTTTGGTCTTTTGGGGAATTATGTTGAGTTTATATGGACTGACAACTGTCAAGAGGCTCTGGATGAGTTGAAAGATAAGCTAGTAACTGCCCCGATCTTGAGAGGTCCATACTGGGCCCTACCTTTCCACATCCACACTAATGCCTCGAACAAAGCCATAGGGGCAGCCTTAGGACAAGTTGAAGAGAAAGTACCATATGCCATCTACATTGTCAGCAAAAACTTGTCCAAGGCAGAGTTGAACTATACTGTAACCGAGAAAGAGTTCCTAGCCATAGTCCATTCCCTAAACAAGTTCAGACACTACATCACTGGTTATCAAACATTTGTGCACATTGATCATGCTGCGATTAAGTATTTAATGAATAAACCTTATGTGAATGCTCGTATCATTAGATGGTTACTTTTGGTGCAGTAATTTGATTTTACCATTGTTGACAAGCCAGGTAAGGAAAATGTTGTTGCTGACTTTCTGTCTAGACTAGATTTGCCTGCAGGTGAAGACGGGACGGTAGATGATCAAATGCCAAATGAACACCTGTTTTCTATTTTAGTACTCTCTCCCTGGTTTGCTGATATAGCAAATTACTTAGTTTCCACACAATTCCCTCCGCACCTATCCTCAAAGGAGAAGAGCAAAATTGTGAGGAAAAGTGCCCCATTCACTTGGATTGGGGGAAACCTGTTTAAACTTGGCCCAGATCAGATCTTGAGGTGTTGTGTTAGGGAGGAGGAAGTTTTTGACATTCTCTTAACCTGTCATGATGGACTGTGTGGAGGCCACTTTGCAACAAAAAGGATTGCCTTTAAAATTCTACAGGCAGGCTACTATTGGCCCACTCTTCGTCGAGATGTCAAAAGATACATCAGCCAATGTGACCGATGTCAGAGGATGGGGAAACCGACTCCAAGGGATGAAATTACCCTCCAACCTCAAGTGACTTTCAAGCCATTTGAGAAGTGGGGTATAGACTTTGTGGGTCCTATCAATCCACCTTCAAAGCAGAAGTCTTACATCATTGTGTGCACGAACTACCTGACCAAGTGGGCAGAGACAAAGGCAATTAAGGCAGCGACGGAAGAAAAAGTGGCTGAGTTTTTGAGAGAAAATATCTTCTACAAGTTTGGCTGCCCAAGGGAATTAGTTACAGATCAAGGAAGTCAGTTTACCTCTAACCTGATTGAAGACTTTCTCGCTCATCACAAGATTAAGCACAAGACTTCCACCCCTTATCATCCGCAAGAAAATGGGTAGGTGGAAGTCACTAATAGAGCTTTGGAGGACATTTTGACTAAAGTGGTGGGTAGCAGCAGGAAGGATTGGGCAGATCGCTTGGTTGAGGCCACCTGTGCCTATAACAGCACTTGGAAAACTACAACGGGTTTCACACCTTATGAGCTGGTCTATGGGAAGAAGGCTTTGCTATCCATAGAATTCGAGTACAACACATTGAGGTTGGCAGCTCAGCTGGACCTAGACCTTAGCCATGCACAACAGGACAGATTACTACAGCTGAATGGATTGGATGAACAGAGAATGCAGGGCCTCCTCCACTCAGAAGTGGTCCAACTCCATAGAAAGATATGGCATGACTGACACCTTAACGAAAAGCAATTTCAGCCAGGAGATTGGGCGCTATTATATGACTCAAGATACAAGGATTTCAAAGGGAAGCTGAGGAAAAGATGGCTAGGACCATATACAGTGGAGAAATGCAGGGACAATGGTTCAGTTCTCATCAGGACCATTGATGAAGAAGCCATCCCCATGCTCATCAATGGGCATTGATTGAAAATCTACAGGAAACCCCTCTCTAGGTAGGAGTTCGTTGAAACTTTGGACAAATCAGTGTTGGTAATGGAGCAGGGCCCTGTCTCTACTCCACCCACACCTTGATCATAAAAAAAAAAAGCAGAAAAAGAATAAAAAGATCCTTGGGTGAAAACCTCTTAGAGGTGCCTAGGGTAGACAGTGAGGGTGAAAACCTCCTGGAGGCGCCCCCTCTATCTCTCTCGAAAAAACAAAAAAAAAGGAAAGAGAAAAAAAACAAGGAATCAACCTAACTTTTGTTGAACAATTGCAAGTTGCAGGGAAGACATTGCAGGTTAGGAGGGTCACACAAAACAAGGATAGAGGTCAGCCTCAAGCTGCAAGCACCCCTCACAAGCACTTCCTCCATGACCACTCCCCTTCCCTAAGATTTGATCACATTCGGGTCTAGATTTCGCCTTCTACAGGAAGTTCTGGGCCTTCTACAGGAAGTTCTGTAGCTTCTACAGGAAGTTTCTGTAGACCCTTCAGACAGGCCAAAATTAATCTTGGGAGAAAATCTGAAGGTTGGAATCTTCCTGTTAGGTCTTCAAGCACCCCTGCTTCCATCCATCACCATATGTCACCCTGTTTCATCTCCTTGCACCTCCACTGCACCCATCTTGTTATTTGTTCCTGCACAAAAAAAAACCTCTTTTCTTTGTACTGCCAGTAAGAACTTTTAGTAAAAACTCAAGCAGTAGTGTCTCGCCCACCTTACCTGTCAATCTCCATCTAGACTCCTCATCAGCCAAATCCCTTGTCAGCAGTATAGCCTTGCTCGTTTAGCTTGCATCCCGGGAGGAGAAGCAACTACAGGACATCCTACAGGAATCCTGTAGCAGCCGATCCCTCTGGAAGACATACTCTGGAGATAGGGGAAGCCGAAAATGACAAAAGAAACATGCAAAGGGCTCATCTTGAACGTGAAAATATCGTCAACAGTCGAAGCCAAGCAAAACCTATGCATGCAACATCAACAAACGAAGGAAAGGTTCCAAAACCTGTGCATGCAGCATCAACGAACGAAGGAATGGGTTCCAAAACCCGTGCATGAAGCAACAGCACATGAAGGAGTGGTTCCAAGACCCAAAGTCTGCATAACGCGGTCGTGATCACACAGGTAAGTGCCTCAACTCATTCGTCAATTGCATAAACTATATTTCACAAGCTGCATGCATATGGAAATGGTGCGGATCGAATGGAATCGGTGGCCAGTCAACTGGCCACCCTCAGCCAATTACATAGCCTCGTGAGATCTGAATGAGCCCAGTTACATTCAAAATCGTTGACAGGATGTGCAGCCAACACGCGTGGAGTGTCCATTCAAGGAAAAATCGTCGAGACTGGTAGAGGTGGCGGCGGTTAATGACAGAGGAGAGGTGATGGCGGTCAGAAATACGCAGAGAAACCATGGCTATGACATCAGATCAACGATCCAGTCCAGCCACCTTATTCCCTCACCATGAATCATGCCGAAGTTAAAAGATGCTCCGCTGAAACTCACACCACCTTTTGTTCATTTTTAACTTGAAACGTCCTCGACTGGAGTACATGTCGTCTGCTTCCAAAAACTGTTAACTAGTCATCCTCCACTGGATTTTCTACCTGTTTTCAAAAATCTCCCACGTATCGGGCTCGTTCAGAGGCACAGTGACATTCTACAGGAATCGGGGGGGGTCTTCTACAAGAAGAGTCCTACAAGAAATACTGCACAGCTTTCCAGAGCAGGGAAGCCAGGGATTTTCTTTGTCGAATTAAGAGCTCCAAACGAGGTAGGCTCGGAAAACCTTCTATGCATGGTATGTTTTGAAAAGGTGGTGAATTGGATGGCATTATATTGGGGAATCAGAGGAAAACAATCTGCCTGTGAATTGAGAAAAAACGTTTGCCTGTGTATTGCACTGGGTTTCCCAATTGTTTCTGCATCAAGATTCTCTTCCATGTTTCCTGTGTTTTCTTTTTAAATTCTCCTATAGGGGGGATATATGCAGCTTTGGGGGCCAGCCTATGTATGGAAAAATTTTAAATTTGCATATCTGAATGTGTGCTGAGAAGAAAACCTGATCTCTGTACTCCATTTGTAGAAACAAAATTCTTCCTTTCATAAACAGATAGCTGAGTCTTGGGTAACAACAGCCTTGAAATCAGTGAATTGATTGCTAATTGACATTGAATAGTCGAGGAATCCTTCCTTGAGTCCAGGGGGAAACCATAAACAGCATTCCCTTTCCTGACCAAAGCATAAAAGCAAAAAAAACTCTCACCATGCCAGGAGGATTCATAAGGAAAGAACCCTCGGACTCTAGCAAATTGCATGAGCACCCTGAGGTGGTGAACCTTTTCACGCGGGCCAATTGGATGTCGTTCTTTGACAAAATTCAGGGTCATGACGAGGAGATAGCTGAGGAATTTTTAATATCCCTGAGACCTCAATCAAAGACACAGGCCACAGTTAGTTTTAGGGGTTTGACCCTAGAACTTACCCCTAAGCTCATTAGTCGAGTTACCAATCTACCATTACGGCTCCCTTGGAGAAAAGAAGAGAGGGCATTGGGCCAAGCTGCCAAGAAAGCATTCTTTCTACCCGAGGAATATCCTGTAGAAGACAAAAATCGGGTGAGGAGAACTAGCTTGCCTCCTCTCTGGAGTGAAGTCAGTTTCCAAATCATGAAGTACATTACCTGTGAAGGAAGATTTAGCATCGTCTATGGCTATCATTTCAGGTTGTTGTGTGAACTTAGACATGGAATTGATTTACCTCTAGCAATGAAACTGAGCATTCCCTATTTTCTTCTTTAGTGAATCATTAAATGTGGTACGAAATTGAATGAAGGGATCCCATATCAGCTGGCCCATCATGGGCTCATCAAACTATTAGTGGAAGATGCCCTGCACACCTACACTGTCCCCATATCTTGGGAAATCTTCCGAAACATGTCTAGGGGTGACAACATTAGAATTTTGGTTGAAAATATCACCCCATCCAGCAGTGAGGAAGGAGAACACATTGAAGAAGGTGAGAAAACCAATGGTGAAGGAACGCAAAACATTAAAGCACAACAAGAACAGAAAGGAAAAGGAAAACTGGGCCGGGTTGCTGAGCCTAAAACAGAGGCACAGCCAACAGCACAAACCCCATGGGAAAAGAGAATGCAGAGTAGAGAAGAGAGGGCTAAAAAACCCCAAATGAAGGTTGTCATAGCCACAACGGAAACACAGAAACAAAAGGAAAAGACACATCCTGAAATAGCAGCAACATAGACAGAAATAGTTGACACAGGGGCTTCTACAGGAAGCAGGGAAAAATAACAACAAGAGGAGAAATCACCTGAGATTTTGGCCAGGGAGGCAGCAGCTGTGCTTGCCACCTTAAGCACACCTCCAAAATAAAAAGGGAAGAGAAAAAGGAAAACCTCCATGTACTTTAAAGCAAGGAGGAGCACACGGATTAAAGCAGGCAGAACCCAAACTCAATCAAGGGCGCCAATTGTCATCAAGGACACATCACCTAAACCAAAAGAAGGATCTCCTTCAAAGATATCTATCACCTATGAACGAGGAAGCCTGAAAACCTCCACCTGGAGAGAGAGAATTAGGATGATGGACTCAAAAACAGTTCTACATGAAGCTGAGAAATCTCTACAGGAAACTCTAGCTAAGCTAAGGGAGACCGAGAAACTGGAGGAAAAGGTAGGCAAACCATCACAAGGAGAAGAGAAGACAGAGGAAATAGTGGAACCAATCCCTCAGCCTAGCTTGGGCTCATACTATAACTTATTAGAATCTGGGAAGATAATTCCCCAGAAATTTGGGTACCACTTTTTTTTGCACTGGAAGAAGAAAGAATTAGGACTCACACTTGGATGAGGATTGCTAAGTCCAAGGGTGTGGCAGACATAGGCCACTTGGAAGAACAACTCAAGGAATCAAGAAAAGAATTAGCCATGGTAAGGCATGTGGAGAGCAGTCAAAGGGCCAAACTACAAGAAGAAAATGAGCTGCTGAAACAGCAGCTGCAGCTCCAGGGAAGTCATAGGGAAGATAGGCCCCCCATCTAGGGAGAACAGCAGCAATAGGAAAGGCCTCCAATAGACAAAGACACCTCTGATGAACAACAGAAAGGGGACGGGCTGCAGGCTGAGGTTGAGGCGCTAACAAAGCGGCTACAAGAGAAAGAGTTACAGGCAACAAAGGAAATATAGTTTCTAAAACAACAGGTACAAGAAAAGGAGGCCCAACTGGCCTACATGGCCAGCTGGGCAGTAGAGGCCTTGCAGTGTAGGAAACCTGCCAAGTAATATGCCTTATATCTGAAAGATCAATGGTTGCAGTTCCAGATTAACACCTTGGCCCAAAGGGGCACCATTCCATTTCAAAATTACCATCAATTCACGGCTTTGTGTGACAGTAGCTCAGCAAAGGATAAGGCCAAGTTATCAGAGTTCTACTTACACAACTTGGCCCTTCCTAACATGAACCTGTGGGACCCCAACGCTGCAGTGGGAGATGTGCAACTTATGGCCATGGCCTCTTGGTTAAATCATGAGGAAAAAAGGGCGGCAGAGATTCGAAATCTCATGAACAAGGAGCTAAGTGAGCCACTCATGATCAGAGTAGAGCCGGAGGATCCCTCAACCTTGATATATGCCCACCAGCACCTGGACAACAATCCTCAGGTTCTGCCAGATTGCATTGAACGACAAGCTCAAGCCATTTCTCATTTTGAGAACATGGAAAGACTGTTGGGGGATAACTGCATTCATGCTTGCACAAGGAGGTGGAACACACTGCCCCACAATTTGAAGATAAGAGAATATCACTCCCCAACAAGGATGAGGGAGGCATTGGCAAGAGTACCCCTCTATAAACAGTCAATGCAAAATCTGCAGGCCAACTAGATCAGCCTAAAGTTCAGTCCTCCCTTGCTTTTAGGACTGCTAGAAGGAGTCAAAGAAGAAGAGGAACACGGGTACTGGGAGGAAGTAGAAAGAAAAGCAGGATTTCATGACTAAGAAGAAGACATCACCTCAGAAGCCTGGGATGTGAGAGAAGCAATCAAAGCAATCAAAGATGATGAGTTGTATTAGTTGCTCAGAGGATGAGCAACCCTTTTTGCAGGGGGTGATGATGAGCCCCAAAAATGGGTAACTTATTGGGCTCATTATTGCCTATTGTTCATGATTAATCCACCATTCATCATAGTTAATGCACACTTTTGAGTATATTTATGTTGATTGAATGAATGAGAGTAGTCACTTGACCATGGAGGCTAATACGTGGTTATTACAGATTTTTGGACAACTTTTGGACCAACATCAAGCATTTATGAGCCAGTTGACAGCCAAACACAAGGGAAAAAGGCTGAGGATTCGTAGGAAGGGTGCCTCCTTCACTAAATGGCCCCTTGCTTGAATTCTCCACCATCAGCTCGGAGTTCAGTAGGCCATCGAAGATGATTCCCGCAGCCGAGCAACTTTTTGAAAAGTGACTGATTACTTACAGTTTGAGCAACCGAGCCCCTTGATTTAAGGAAGGATGTTGGAGGTCCTCGTAGTGTACAAGAAGGAAGGCTTCCAGCCTTCATAGTTTACTTTTGGAACATTTGTATTTTGCACTCTAGTGCTACTCTATTTTTGCTCATTTTTGGAGCTTTTGCTGTAAACATTTTTTGTGACATGGTTATTTTCTGAATAATGGAGATCAGTTTCATTTTGCTTCAGCTCTGAGCTTCTTCTTAGGAGCCTGTAGCTCTTGGGGTTGGGCCCAACCTAAGTGCCAGGACCTCCTCTGTGTACTGTTATATGTTTTTGTTGCCTTCAAATAATTTCTGCCAGTAGGTTACAATCTTGCTTGGTTACTTAGTCCATTGTCAATGATTGAAATAGTTGTTCATGTTTCAAGTGATTTAACAGGTTGGTAACTGAGAATATCCTGAAAAAGGGCCATCAAGCAACTCTTGATCTCACCTCTCCCTCCTTGGGACCATGAGCTGAGACCAAGGTGTCCTTGTTTCCATAAAAACATTGTTCTTGCTTCTTCATGCAATTTCTAGTGTTAGATTCTTAGTTGCAAAAGTTGGTACCAGTTGTGATTACATGCTTAGATCCATTCTTGCTTGGTTTTCCTAGTCTTCATTTGAACAATTTGGAAAATAATGTGCAGAGCACCTATGATACCTCCTCTCCTACCCTTACCCCATCAATGCAACCTGCTTCGTCCTCTAACTCAGATTCTTGCCTCTCATTTGCCACATTTCCTCACTTTGCCCTAATTCCTACATTCTTGCGCAACATTGCTTCTCCTATCTTCGAACCAACCCAATCACCTTAACCACTCCTCATCCTCATTCACCAAGTCTTAGACCTCCTCACACCCTTATCTCACCTCCATACCCACTTCTGCACCTTTCTTCCACCATCAACCCTCCAAAATTCCCTTTCGGAACATCCTATAGAACATCCGGTAGAAGCTACTGAACATCCTGTAGAACCCCTGCAGACTTCCTGGAGAAGCTCACGAAAGAGGTTTCTTGAGATCCGATCACTGTGAAACTCTCTGGAAGGGTGCTAGGGACCCCTTAGGCCCTCTTCTCACCTTACCAACCTCCTACAAGCATTTCCTTTCGCCAATCAACCTCTGCACAGTCAAAAACAGTTAAAGCACATGCATAATAATTCTGACAACTTACTCAAAAATAGAAAAAGATGTTTTCCAGATTTTACTGTAGAAGTAGCTTAGTCACATGCATTTTACCTTTCTAAAAGTCAATGGCATCCATTCCCACCGCTTTCATCTCTTTTCTTGCACCAGTAGGGTTAGTCACTAAAACTAGGGTTTGTTAGGGTTTGCATTTCCTTTCAGCTTTCAGTTTCTTTATACAAGTAGACTAGCCTCTTTTGAGTTAGCTTTCATCCATCACAGTTAAAAGCTTCTTCTAAAGCTCATAGGAGTTGGCTTAAGCTCCTAGTGGACTTGTGCCAGCTAATCAAGTGACAACGTGGCAAGAGCTAGTACTTGTGCATATAGCACCGTCGCTTCCAAGTTTGTTACGAACTACCGGGTTGATAAAAGTAAAGAAGGGAGTCCCAGGAGTGGGAGCATTATTGCTGCAATACTGGAGCCCACCAGCTTCTCGGTCACACATTGATGCCAAGATTGGTACTGTGTGATGATGTCCCCAAATTGTTTAACGTTGTCTTGTTGGATGCAAAATTTATCCTCCATGGCATTCAGGTACATTGTCTTGGAACCTATGTCCAACTCATTTTGAAGCATGAGCATCATTGTTCTGACTTTGAAAGGACCACCGATGAAATTCTGCATGTTCTGTGTGTTCAGCTCCAAGTCTTCCCTGGTGTCATTCTGTCTCAACTACTCTAAGTACTCTTCAACCTCATATCAAACTTGGTTCTTGGGTTTATCTTTGGTGAGGGAACTGACTGATGGGATCTAGTGTGTTCTCACCAAGACATCCAAACTACTATACAACAGTACATATGAGGCCTAAATGTTGCGAATGAATGAGGTGAGTTTCTTTTTGTTCTTAATCAACATTCAAACGTTCACTTTCTCCAACTCTACTTGTGGATTCATTTTCTTCACTAATTCAAGCAAGGCCCCTTTCTACCTCATTTTCCACTCTTTCACATAGGCAATTGCAACTTGTATGTTCTTGAGAGTTTTAACAAACTCTTTTATTTGTTGCTATAAGTCATGCACACTGACAACTACTTTATGTATGGTGACAAACCAATCATAAATATTCCACATGGTTTCTCCAAGTGTTGATACTTCAGCAAGTATTGCTGCTTCATCTCCCCCAATGCAAAAACTTCATTCTACATTGCTACTCAGAGTTGTTCTACCTCTTGCCTGGCAGCTTGCAAGTTTTGTGCTAGTTGCTCATTCTCGTTCGTCAAATACTTAACATTTGATCTTGTTTCTCATGCATAAGCCAAGTTGGCTTTAGAAATGGAATTTAGATGCTTCCTAGTGAACGACACTATGACCCTTTCTCTAATGAATGCAGGTGACGTGTCATCATCTAGAAAGTGATTTGTCTATGCTTGTACAATTCTCATTTGGAATTCATCGAATGATAGATTGTAAACATCCATTATCGGATCATCATCAAGGAGAACAATATATCCTTTCTCGCTTAGGGTTGGCTCTACTGCTAGAGGTGGTGGAGACTGAGGGATGACATGTGATTCTCTCGGCATTAGATCAACATATTCATTTTGCAGCTCCTGTTCCATCTCCATGTCTATCACTTCAATCAATTTCTCAATCTGTTAAGAAAGCTCCCAATACTGCATCTGTTCAACTTCCTCCTCAGCTACTAGTTTTTACTGCCCCTACTCTTCAACCTGTATCGGTGTTGTTTCTATTGTCATCGCACCTTACCTTTGTTCTTCTTCCTGCCTCTGCTTCTCTTCTCATTCTTTTCTCCTCAACTATGTTTTTTTTTTCCGCATATTATATGTCTTGCATTTCTCTATCATATATAATATTTTTCTAGCAATTGGTATCAGAGCCGAAGGTCTATTTGGCTGATAAAATCATAGGAAATAAGGGTTCCTCATTCGAGTGGGAGAAATGGCGGAAGATGGTAAGTTTAGGGTCGAGAAATTTAACGACCAAAACTTCTCGCTGTGGAAGATGA
Organism: Pinus taeda; assembly: GCA_000404065.3. Taxonomy (NCBI): domain Eukaryota; kingdom Viridiplantae; phylum Streptophyta; class Pinopsida; order Pinales; family Pinaceae; genus Pinus; species Pinus taeda. The sequence continues at coordinate 23,611 of APFE031406633.1, forward strand.
AGATGGAAGATTATCTGTATCAAAAAGATCTGTACCTACCATTGGGCGGAAAAACAAATATTCCAATAGGTATGATAGATGAAGAATGGAACCTTCTCGATAGAAAGGCACTCGGAATAGTACGGTTGTGCCTCACAGCGTCGGTCGCCTTCAACATTTCAAAGGAAACAATGACAGAGGGTTTGATTAAGGCGTTGGCAAAACTATATGAAAAACGCTCGACCTCAAACAAGGTATTTCTTATGAAACGATTATTTAATATGAAGATGTCGAAAGGTGGATCTGTTGTAGACCATTTAAATGATTTTAATACTATTACAAGTTAGTTAAGTTCTGTAGGGGTAAACTTTGATGATCAAGTTAGAGCTCTGTTATTCTTGTGCTCATTGCCAGAAAGTTGGAATGGTTTAGTAATGGCCATTAGTAACTCTGTTT